>JADBJO010000704.1:410000-422500 GCA_016801955.1 Conus betulinus | reverse complement strand
AACCATAAGACATAATATAACAGATTAGTCACAATGTCACGATAAAATAACAAATGAATAGGTGAATAAATGAATGTTAGTCACAGTTTTCAAATAAGTTCTAATGTCATGATTCTTAAACAGATGACAATTAGCTTTTTTCCCCCAGGTTATCAGGGACCCCCCACTCCGGAGCTTACCACCCGAATAAAGAAGACAGAAAAGAGTACGTTCTGCAAAGAGGAATTGATAGTGTACGGATTTTGCGAGATATATTATCCATAAGTTTGGCACTAAGATACTTAAGTAAATACGGGGTTTTACGATTTCATCGATATATATACTTTTATTACAGCAGCATTTCAGATTGAATAGGAGACATAATAACCTGCTACATTCGAGAGAGCCAAAGCATTAATAAAACATCAGGTTGCCTCACATCGACCATAGCCAGTGTTCCTCCCTACTGCAGATCGCAGCGCCTGGCGTCCCATCAACAAAATTGTCTTTTCCTTTGAAAAAGCATGCAGGTTAGGTTAGGTGATGTTGCTTATGGCCCAGCCGACCGCAAAGGGCCATATTAGGGCTGTCATCGCGTTCAAGTCAACTCAAAGTCATTAACAAAAAACTCATTCACACAATCCTTTGAAATCTACCTTCTAAAAACACACCGGAATCTTCGTTAAAAATCTCTCCCGTAAAGTCTTAGATTTGATTAAAAATGTTAATCTGTTTCAAACATTCAAAGATGACATCAGTAGGGATATCTCTGAGCAAGGTTTTCATGGAGTCTGCTGTAAAATGTTTATGTCCCAAGTCCCAGCACTCTAAAAGTATGTTTTACTGTGAGTGGTACATGACATGGAATGCACCACGAAGCTTCTTCACCTTTTAAAAGATAAGAATGGGTGTAAAAGGAGTGTCCTGTAAGAAAGCGGCACAAAAGTGTTTCTTCTTTACAACCGCCTCGGGAACATGGTAAAACTCTTTCAGGTTCGGACGGATTCTCTACAATTTGTCATGCGACTGCGAGCTCTGTTCTTCTTGCCAGAGATGTTTGACATAAGCCTGTGTTTGGGGTTTCAGATCAATGTGAGGGATAGACAATCTGCTCAACTCTTTCTTTGTGGCACTCTTGGCAAGTTGATCAACCACATGGCTGTGAACCCAAGCAAAAGCTGTGTTGTATCCATCAAATTTCCGAGAGTTCGAATAATTTCAACAGTTGAGGGTGCTTGAGGCTATGGCTGGCAATGGCATCCAAAGCAGAAAGGGAGTCCAACAAAATGAGGAAATCTATATGTTTCGATTGAGAGACGTACATGGAGATATCAGTGGGAATGTGTTTAGAACATCTATGAACATCTGTTGCACAAAACACAACTCCCTCCTCAGATTTGGAACCGTCGGTGAAAATTCTTTCGAAGGATGGAAACTTCGAACACAGTTCGGCAAAAAAAGAACTTGTATACCAAGGAACTTGTGGTATCTTTACGGTACAAGGCTAAATCAAACCAGATCTCTGGAGTGAACAAAGTCCATGGTGGGTCATCGGAAAACTTGGATAAATCACAAACTACTCCAAAGTCTATATCTACATTGTTCGGTGGGGAAGCCACCCTTGAGGACATAAGGCGCAAGACGAAGAACCGTGATGCTGCGACATCGAACCCTAAGCACACCTTCATCTGCAACCGCTGCAGCCAGGCCTGCCTATCCTGAATTGACCTGGTCAGCCGCGAGCGCGCCTCAGTCGACGTGAACCACTTCTTCCATTATCTTCGTCCGCTAAGCTAAGTCTATATATCATATGAACTGATGATAAATTCGGACGTTAAGCTGCACATTGAGAAACTCTGCAATTTGCCGGCAAGAAAGTAGATAATTTTGAAGCTACGGCAAGAAAATAGATAATTTCGAAGTTTTCAAAAGTATCTTCTGTTTTGCAAAAATGACGATGTAAGTACGTGAGATTCACTGGATGAACCGCACAGTATATGTTTTCTTTGAAAGATTGTAGTGAATAATGTCCAAGGCTTTGGCAAAGTCAACGAATAGTATTCCTGTGAATACGCCTCTTTTGATGTTTGAAAGCTGCCGCTCCACTAGACCTGTCAGCACAGTATGGCAGATACAATTTTCAGAAAGTCTTCACTGATTTTGTTGAAATAAATGATATTTATTAATGTGACAACCAGATGTTGCTTACAATGTCTTTTTGGGGTGTTTAAACATAGTAGATAGAAAAACTGGTCGTGGTCAATAGTTGAGAGGATCATCTGGAGCAATAAACTTACAGAACAGCAGTACTTTGGCTTTGATAAAAGCTTGCAAATATATTGATGCAGAGGTTGTGAAAATACGTGAGATTCTAAGACATATCACGTACAGACATTTTCGGACAACTGCTTTTGACATTGTCCAGACATTAAAAATTAGATTGTTTAAACGAGTACAGTTACATATACAACTGGTAATTAACTATATATTGAAAGTGAAACTTGATCATGCAATTCTAAACTGACCCAATTCTGTTAATATAACAAATTACTGTTTTTGTAAGTCCGACCTTACCTTTTTCTCTGTTGTTGAAAAGTAATTATTGAGCTTTTTAGATAATAAATCTGTTCCCACAGGGCACAGCAGTCGTGGACCGTCTCTAGACAATTCATTAATTGCACTCTAGTTGAAGTTTGTGCCTGTTTTCTTTAAGAAGCAATGAGTTCACTAAACTATATATCGGTAGCAATTATTTCAATTTGATGTTTTTCTTAACCTAACGTTTCCCCAATTGATGACTATAATAAATTATCACGAATTTGTGTGTGTGTGTGTGTGTGTGTGTGTGAGTGTGTGAGAGAGTGAGAGAGAGAGAGAGAGAGAGAGAGAGAGAGAGAGAGAGAGAGAGAGAGAGAGAGAGAGATTGATGGGTATTGAAGTGGCGGTGAAGTTGAACAGAGTCCTTGACTCCACCCCCCCCCCCCCCCCCCCCCCAGCATCATCTACCCCTTCTTTCTCCCCCCTTTCATTTAAAAAAGAATGTTTAAGGGATGCAGACATCATTACAGAAACTGAAAAGAGAGTGAACGAAAGGCTAATTTTCTCCCTCGCAAACACTCGCACGCCGATTTTTAAAACCGACGTGAATGGGGCCGGAGAAAATAAAGAAGACAATGAAGCAGCATTAATTCTGTCTGCCATGACTGTTGACGTACCAGTGCAGGGGCGGATTGGGAGGGATATAGAATGGGTTACAGGGGTTGTGTTAATCCCAGCACCCCGGATCCGGACGTAAACACATTCACTGTTGTTGTCTGGGAAAGAATAAAACGAGCATCAGAGAAATAGATGTCATGTAACGATATTCCTCCCCCTCCGTTTTCTCCGCCCCCTTTCTTTTCCATCCTTCCCATTCTCATACGCTTTACATTTTTTTTTTTTTGTTGCTCCATTAGCTAACCGGTCAAAAAGGCCCATGCCCTCTCTCATCTCATATTTTTATGTTTAGTCAGTGCACTTCTTCCATTTGACGGAGGTCAAGACACTGAAAGAAAAATGCAATCCCCCCCCCCCCCCCCCCCCCCCCCCTTCCCTTTTCCCCGCCTTCTCTGAGACAAAGTGCCACTCAGTTGCTCTGATTTTGGACGCCTGGTCTGGGGTCTGGCTTCATTGTGTTGAATTAAATGCCAACAGCGCAGACAGTGTTTCAAATAAAGTATGGCGATGGTGATTGCTATATTACTCTGTGGTCTATCGCGTCATGTGTCTGTCGGTCTGCCTGTCTGTCTGTTTGTCTGTCTATGTCTCACTATGTCTCCGTCTATTTCTGTCTATCTGTCTGTCTATCTGTCTGTCTATCTCTGTGTGTATGTGTGTCTGTCTGTCTGTCTGTCTGTCTCTCTCTCTCTCTCTCTCTCTCTCTCTCTCTCTCTCTCTCTCTCTCTCAAAAACTGAGAGAAGCTACCATGGCGGCAAAGTGATTCAGCGCAATACGATACGATCTTGCTCAACATAAAACAATGCAAGATATTACAACATACCACCAAACGACAGAACACAATACAGCATAGCAGAACACTGCATTGCATACAAAACTGTTCGGCAATAATGCAATGCAACGTCAGTAGAACGCATTCAGTTTCATGGAACAGGACACAAAATAGAATTAAATACGACTAACAGAAGATGAGACTGTTAAAAAAAAAGATGCAAAGCATATAAACATGCTCCCAGTTTATCTTGAATACGCGTGAGATATTCCATACAGAGGAAAAACCCGTTTTGGCCCGTTATATAGCCATTAGTAACGGCTATTCTGGTAAACATAAGCCATCATCTGTGACCCATAATGAACATAACCTACAAAATGTCAGAAAGATCGGCCATGTGCTTTCTGAGATTTTCCCATAAAGAAAAAAAACTGTTATGGGCCGTTACAGCCGTTAGTAACGGCTATAACGGTGAACTAAAACATCGGGCATTATCCGTGACCCATGATGAACATACCTACAAATTTTCACAAAGATCGGCCAAGTATTTTCTGATATATTCCATAAAGAAGAAAAACTGTTACAGGCCGTTACAGCCATTAGTAACGCTATAACAGGGTAAACTAAAATATCGGGCATCATCCGTGACCCATGATGAACATACCTTCTAATTTTCACAAAGATCGGCCTAGTGTACTTTCTGAGATATTCCATAAAGAAGAAAAACCGTTACATGCCGTTACAGCCGTTAGTAACGGCTATAACGGTAAATCAAAACATCGGGCATCATCCGTGACCCATAATGAAATATACCTACACATTTTCAGAAAGATCGGCCCAGTAGTTCTGTCTGGAGCGAGTGGAACACATTTTGACCACGGACGGACGGACACACACACACACACACACACACACACACACACACACACACACACACACACACAGCAGCATTTCTTCGTCCCCATTCTAAAGTACTACTTGTTCGATAAGAACTGGGAGTACAAAAAGAGAAGAGGACAAGGCCCCCTCGCTCAAAGTTAGGAAACTTTAACATTACAGAGCAACTCACCGTCATGTATATTAGGAGTACGCATTGCGAGACAAAAACCATCCCTTAAATGTTTTAGAACAAAGTATGCAAAGCAACAACACTCCCTTAGATGTTTATACGCCAAAGAATCGAAAACAATCTCCAGTGTGTCACGACAAAGCATACAAGGCGACAATCCTTCAAGATGGTCAAAACGAAGCATTGCGATAGTTCCTTCCCTCAAATCTCTGTAAGGACAAAGTATCACAGTACAATTTTCTCACGTGTGTCAGGACAAATATTACGAGACGTCAAAGCTCCAAGAGAAAAGTCTTCCTCAAATGTGCCAGAACAAAACATTACGAGACGACAATCCTCCTCATGTGTTAGGAAGATGCATTACATGATGACAAATCCTCCTAACAGATCTAGGACAGACGATGAATAATGTTAAAATGTCTTCACGAGTGTTAAAAAGAAGCAGAAAAAAAAGATGGAAAATGCGTCTCACTTTTGTTAAGAAGAAGAAGCCCAGGATGACACACTCCTCTCACGTGCACTTGGAAGAAGAACCACAAAACGACAAATACTCCTCATGTGTTAAGAAGAAACAGCAAAGAATGGCAAATCCCTCTCACGATTGTTAGGAAGAACAGCACAAGATGATACCTCTTACTCATACGTCTGTAGAAATGGCAGTACAAATAACAAATACCCTTCATGTATGTTAGGAAGATGCCGCAAAGGACAACGCCCTCTTCCTCAGACGTGTGTTAGGAAGACACAGCACAGAATACAGCATCCCCTCCCACACGTATATTACGTAGAAGCAATACAGGATGACAAATGTCCCAGACATGTCTTAGGAAGAAACAGCACAGAATGACAAATCTCTTTCACGTGTGTCAGGAAGATGCAAAACAGGATGACAGATCACTCTCGCGTGTATCAGGAAGGAGGAGGAGAACAAATTTCTCTCACGTGTGTCAGTCAGGAAGAAGGAGGACAGGATGACAGATCTCCCTCAAGTGTGTCGTGAAGAAGCAGAACAGGATGTTAAATCTCCCTCACGTGTGTCAGGAAGAAGCAGAACAGGGTGACAAATCTCCCTCACGTGTGTCAGGAAGAAGGAGAAAAGGGTGACAAATCACCCTCACGTGTATCAGGAAGAAGCATAACAGGATGACAAAATCACCCTCACGTGTATCAGGAAGAAGCAGAACAGGGTGACAAATCACCCTCACGTGTATCACGAAGATGCAGAACAGGATGACAAATCACCCTCACGTTTATCAGGAAGAAAACAGAACAGGGTGGCAAATCTCCCTCACGTGTATCAGGAAGAAGCATAACAGGGTGACAAATCACCCTCACGTGTATCACGAAGAAGCAGAACAGGGTGACAAATCACCCTCACGTGTAAGAGGAAGGAGGACAAGTCTCTCTCACGTGCAAGTCAGGATGGCAAGTCTCTCTCGCGTGTGTCAGGAAGAAAGAGGACAGGATGGCAAATCTCTCTCTCGCGTGTGTCAGGAAGAAAGAGGACAGGATGGCAAGTCTCTCTCACGTGTGTCAGGAAGAAAGAGGACAGGATGGCAAGTCTCTCTCACGTGTGTCAGGAAAAAAGAGGACAGGATGGCAAATCTCTCTCGACTGTGTGTCAGGAAAAAAGAGGACAGGATGGCAAGTCTCTCTCGCGTGTGTCAGGAAGAAAGAGGGACAGGATGGCAAGTCTCTCTCGCGTGTGTCAGGAAGAAAGAGGACAGGATGGCAAGTCTCTCTCGCGTGTGCCAGGAAGAAAGAGGATAGGATGGCAAGTCTCTCTCGCGTGTGTCAGGAAGAAAGAGGACAGGATGGCAAGTCTCTCTCGCGTGTGTCAGGAAGAAACAGGACAGGATGGCAAGTCTCTCTCGCGTGTGTCAGGAAGAAAGAGGACAGGATGGCAAGTCTCTCTCGCGTGTGTCAGGAAGAAAGAGGACAGGATAGCAAGTCTCTCTCACGTGTGTCAGGAAGAAGCAGGACAGACTGACAAATCTCATTCACCTGTGTCAAGAAGAAACAGGACACAATGACAAGCCTCCCTTTGCGTGCGTCAGGAAGACGCTGCCCAGGACAGCAGTGTGTTTTACACCCAAGAGAGGATGGATCAGCAACTGATCAAAAGACGTTCGACCCAAAAGACAACCCCCCCCCCCCCCCAACCACCGTCCCAGACTGGAAACGATGTCTGAAAAATGGTAATTTAATGAGGCTTAGGGACGGCGGAATGGGAGCGGGAATGTTGAGGAGTGGAGTGGGAGAGGGTGTTGGGTGTGGGGATGTAGGAAGAGAGTACAGTCCTGTTCTGTTCACAGCATCATCGATTACTTTTGTACGGTGGAAAGAAGGACAAAAAACAGGAGCTAAGACGGCAGCTGCCTGTAATTTTAGACCAAAAAAGTCCGGATTGTGTGTGTCTGCAAGTCTTATGTGACCATCACTGAGAAAAGTAGAATTCTCTCTCTCTCTCTGTTTTTCTGTCTCCGTCTCCGTCTCTCTCTGTTCCCCTCTCTCTCTCATTCACTCTCTCTCCTTTGCTCTCACAATTTCCTCTCTATCTCTATCACACACACACACACACACACACACACACACACACACACACACACACACACACACACACACAACACAAACACAACACACACACACACACACACACACACACACACACACACACACACACACACACACACACACACACAAACTTACGCACACACATATACACGCATGTACACAAACAGACACACAGGCACACACATACACGCCCACACATAAGAATACATATGCACATACACAAGGACGCAGGTACGCATGCACGCATATACTCGCGAGGAGTGTAAGGTCTTACACAATTAATGTGTCCCTGACTTAACTATAATGGTATAAAAACTGTGTGTGTGTGTATGTGTGTGTGTGCGTGTGCGTGTGCGTGTGTGTGTGTGTGTGTGTGTGTGTGTGTGTGTGTGTGCTTGCGTTCGTGCGCGTGAATGTGAAGGGAGTATGATAGGCTGGTATTATCTTGACATCCGCGTGCGCGCACACATCCACATCCACATTCATCCACACATGCACACATGGTTACACACGCGTGCACACACACACACACACACACACACACACACACACACACACACACACACACACACACACACACACACACACACACACACACACACACACACACACACACACACACACACACACACACACACGCAGCAGACAGAGAGAGAGAGAGAGAGAGAGAGAGAGAGAGAGAGAGCAGCAGCTGGAACTATTTTGTTTTAAACAATTATATACCGTCCTTGTCATGCCATTTTAATAACGTCGAGTTTCTTTTTATGATGAAAGAAATGTCTAGATGCACACAATTTTTCCTTCTAAACTCTTCAAATTCTTGATTTGAATAATATGCACAAAAGAATTTACGTTCTCAATTATCATCTTGAAAAGTCAGTGTTTAGGTTAACGCTGGCTTTTCTTTAAGTCTTTAGTCATAGAACGTTCATCGTTATGAAGTCTGGCATTGTTCCGTTCTAATTAGACAGATACAGGGAATAATGCAGTCTTTTAATATAATGACAACATCTGGACTGGATGGCGTTTGTGTTGTGGGATTAGAGTGTTTGTATTTTGATTTTGGTAATAGAAAAGGCGGTAAATTATGTGAGTTTGTGTGGAGGTGTATACTCTTGCTGGCTGATATTACCACTGACCTTGTCCACGAGCTAGGACTGCTTCAGGTGGGACGGGGACGAATCTCCCGACCATAACAGCTTTCATAAGCTATTATTTTGCCTACGTTTGAAGCGTTATCACAGTATCAAAAGAAGACATTTTGCTGTCAACGGTCCAGTCCGTGTCATAGTGCATATTAGAAAATGTGTGCGGTACCCCGATTTCCTCTCATGAAATATTTCAGGGCACGTTGTGCTTTTTTTTTTTAGTTTGTTATGTATTCTTCCTTTTATAAATTCATCATGATATATGGTGCCTTTTTTACGAAGTGTACTATGCCCATCTCGTGTCATGAAACATCTTGGGTTACATTGTTCCCAGTACAACGTGTGATACGTCTAGTCTCTTCTCATGGCATATCCTAGTGCCTAGAGTGCTGATCACATGTGCCATGCCCAGTCTTCTTTCATGATATCATATCATAGGGTTAGAGTGTCCATACAGTATGCTCCGTACTTGATCTATTCTCGTGAAGTATACTAGGAACTAAAATAGCCATTATTTCCTATCCCATACCGATCATCCCTCATGAAATTTTTAGGGGTTACACCATACTCAGTCTCCATTCATGAAATGTCCGAAGGCCCAGTGTACCCATTAGGCATGACAACATATACCACACCTAACCTTTCATGAAACATCTTATGGAGTGGAATGTCTGTTGCGGAGTGCACCATGCCCAGTCTCCTTTCGTGAACAAGCCTGGAGATTAATTTGCCACCACAGCACATGTCATACACAGTCTTCCTCCAACGAACTACCTAGGGCGTTAAGGGGCCAATTACAGTATGTGTCATATCCATTTTCTTTTCAAGACATACATTACAACGTAGAATGCCAGTAAAGCATGTGACATGCCCAGTGTTCTTTAATAAAATGCCTAAGGGCGTGAAATGCCTACTGAAGCAAATCCTACGCCCGGTCTCCCCTCATCAACTACCTCGGGACATAGAGTGCCCATCACAACGTGTACCATGCCTAATCTCCTCTCATGAATACCTTAGGGAGTACGAGAGTAGGGTGCCCACCACAACATGAGCCATGTCCAATCTTCCTTCATGATACCTTAGGGAATAAGGTGCCCGTCACTACACAAGCCATGCCCATCTCCTGTCAAGGTGGTGCCACATGAGCCATGCCCAATCTCCCTTCATGAATACCTTAGAGAGTAGAGTGCCCATCAAAACATGAGCCATGTCCAATCTCCCTTCATGAATACCTTAGAGAGTAGAGTGCCCATCACAACATGAGCCATGCCCAATCTCCTGTCATGAATACGTTAGGGAGTAAGTGCCCATCACAACATGAGCTATGCCCAATCTCCTCTCATGGAAGTGTTATACGCTGTGGTGTGATTGGATTGCAGACTAGACTGCCGGGAAGGCCGTTTCATTTGTCCCATGTCCCCCCAAAAAACGCAGACCACCGATTCTCGTTTCCAAATCACCAAGCTCTGCTTCCTCGTAAACTACTATCATCCCTGATCCTAACCTGTCCACCTTCTTCCTCAGAACACTTTCGTCTTTCACGAAAAGGCCTCTTTTACACCACTATTCTCTCTTTTCTTGCCCCCCCCCCCCCTCTCTCTCTCTCTCTCTCTCTCTCTCTCTCTCTCTCTCTCTCTCAAAGAAGCTTTCAACGTGAAGTTCTGAAAACAAAATGAGATGGAATCTCTCTGTTTCTAAATGCACCCATGGACACTTAATGATGTGTATGCCGACTTGGCTGTTATCTTTTATGTGTGTTGTGTCTGAGGCGAGACCTTGAATATATGGCATAAATTGAAAGAGAACCCAGGGCTAACAGGTTCCTAATAAAGGTAAAATGTGCAATTAGACTGTCATTAGCGGTCTAAATCCAGATGAGTTTCTTGCACAATACCTTTCTTCAAGCGATTGGGTTTGTTTGTTTGTTTGTTTTTTTTTCACTTTTGTCAAAATGAATATTTACGACATTCTTTTAATATGACATTGGTAGTTTATTTTGTTGAAAATTATTTCAACGGAAAAGAAGTGATCGTTTCACTGCCAATAATAAAAACAGCTGTTAAGACTTGAAAAGGCAGTTAGATGTTCAACTCATAGACCTATAAATTATAGCTCGCTTAAGAGCTTCAGATTGGAAACTTCTTTAATCTGGCCACACGTACATCGCTCACAGATATGTGTACAGTGTTAGGAATAATACTGTCGATGTATCCACTTAGGATGGAATCCCTGTCATGGTTTATTGCCAATAATAGTTGACAAGTAAGAATTCGAACTGCCTTTATTTGTTGTTTTTTTTCACTTGGTGATGTCGAAACGAAAATGAAAATTCCTTATCTTCTCAACATAGACCAACCCGCGAACCTTCAAAGCTGAATGCGAGAGAAAAAAAAAAAATGATAACAGTATGTATTCAGCACATATACACAGACAGCAAACACAGAGAGTTACAACACTGAATGCAAGCTGTACCCTAGGTGACACGGGCGTGCAAAGTATAGTAGACGTTAAAGTAAAGAATCCGCACAATCTCTCTCTCTCTCTCTCTCTCTCTCTCTCTCTCTCTCTCTCTCTCTCTCTCACACACACACACACACACACACACACACACACACACACACACACACACACACACACACACACACACACACACACACACACGCACGCACGCACGCACGCACGCTCGCACGCACGCACACACACACACACACACACACACACACACACACACACACACACACACACCAAAAGTATATTGAATGACCGCTATTAATGCTGCAGCACAACGTAACTGAGGCAGCCTGTGACACGATAGATAGGGGAAGATGGGTTCTGCGGATTGATTCTTTTAATGGCCAAGGGCTAGAAGCTGTTCTGCGAGCGCTTTGTCCTGTGTATAAAGCAACGGTAGCTTGAGCAAGAAGGAAGAAACTGCTGCTTGCTGGGTGTACGTTACCTAAAATAATAGTTCCAGTTTTGCGTCTTAGCATACTGTGAATTAAATCTAGAGGTAGTAGGGTTTTTTGCGTACGATATCTGACGCGGTTTTTTACTCCATTTTTTTTGTCTTTGGTTGAAGGAGATCAATACCAGACAGTATACTAACCGAAAACATGAAAAGACTTTTGATAAGGGCTGACGGAATTCGGTCACGACTGCAGTGCTGTTACCAGACTTCTTCGGTTGCTGGAGAAAGTGTCACATCTGCCGTGCTTTTTGTGACATCATGTAGACGCCCAAACTGATCTGAGTGAGATATGGATACCTAGACACTTGATTCATTCGACTTGTTCAATGTCTAGGCCATTGGAAGACAATGATGACATAGGGGTTTCCATTTTACGGAAATCCATCATTATGTATCTAGTTTTTGAAACACTGAGCGCAAAATTATTTGTAATAATACAACAGCCAGTCGTCTCCCAAACTTGTTACATGTACAATGTTTCATACCCATGGGAAATGAAACCCTCCAGTGTAGTATCACCAGAGAACTTAAAAACAATGCCATGGATGGTAGCGAAGATCATTGATAAACAGTGTGAGTACAGAAAGCGCCAAAGTATGATTTTTTTTTCAGACATTCAACTTTCCTGTTCTGAAGTCTGCCGGTTCAGAAGTTTGCAGTCCCACAGCATATACTGAGGATCACGTCAAGGTCATTTAGCTTGTTGATTAGCTCGGGCTTGAGCATTAGGTGAAATGCCAAACTGTGACCAATGAGAAGCATGCGAGCATAAG
>JADBJO010000704.1:397500-407500 GCA_016801955.1 Conus betulinus | reverse complement strand
GAACAGACGAATGAATAGATGAGTACACACTTCGGAGCTATCAAAGAGTAGTTGCCAGCGTAGGCAGGTTCAAAGAGCCAGTGGATTCAGAATCAAATGTGTCTCGCGTCTCCTTGGTGGGGATAGGTACCATCCCCCAGGCTACTGGGGCCATTGATCCCATACCAGCTAACCAGGCCATACAGATTACTAACTAACACCCCCCCCCCCCCCCCCCTCTTAGTCAACTCCCTCCAGCTACCATCGCTCCCCTCCTTCTCAGATCTCTCTCCCTCTAAAATGGCTTTTTTTTGTCAACCGGCACGGGCAGCACGTGCTGTTTTAGTTCCGACCGGTTTCGTTTTTTGTTGTGCTTTCCCCTGAGCAGAATCTACTCTCTCCTCCCCTGCTTTGTGATTCGTCGTTGATGTTACCTCTCCCGCCCCCCTCCCTCATCTCTCTACCTCCCCCATTCGCCAACGTCCATTTTGCCACAGCCATCCCCATCCTACCTCTCTTCATGTTTGGAGCACATGCTTTCCTACTCAGCACGTAGCACTGCAGTCTTTCAAGACTCACAGCTTCTGTCTTCCTGAATCTTTAACGTCCATCACATAATTTTCCATGTGTGTGTGTGTGTGTTCTGATCTTGAACGTGTTTGTGTGCTTATTGGCAGTTTTTGATAAGATATTGGATTAGGCATACATGATAGAAAAACAAACTTGGCATTGCCAGTGTAAAAGCTTTGGGTCTTAAGTTGACAGTTTCAGATTCTAAATACTGAGAACAAACAAACAGACTTAAACCATTTGATACAGCGTAAAAATCACCATCAGCTACAACAACATTATTCCGTGGCAACGCCATTAGCCCAAATCCCACTGGGTTGGAGAAGGTTGTTCCATTTCTCTCCTCGTTTAGAGACTATTTATCTGTAGCCGCTAGCTCTCCTTTTTTTATATGCCATCAGCCTTGTTGGCTTCTGCATCGTATTGTTTTCCTGTCTGTACTAAGCTATTACTGCGGGTGTTTTTCTCCCACCTAATTGTGATTCTGTTGTGTTCCTTTTGTCCATTTTTTGTTTTTGCACCGGCTAATCGCCATCAGGGAACATCACTGGAATGAATTCGTTTTTTTCCACGTTTTGTCCTTTCTTCTTTTCATCTTCTTTTATTGTCATCTTTTGCATTCAATTTAAAATGTTAATGGAACATTAGAAATGAGCTTTTTCCCCCTTTTTTAAGTTGATGGGGGAGTGAAGTAGCGGGGGACAAAAAGAGGGGGGGGGGGGGGGGGGGGTGGGGGAGGAACGGAGTGTAATGAAAAAAGGAGACATAACTTGAGATGTCGTGCAGCAAACCTGTATAAAATGTTACACCATTCTTCGTCGATAAGTGTCACGCTTTATCTATTTCTTGTTGAGTTCTTGACCACATTGAGATCGACACTAACTTAGTGAAAAGAAATGTTTAAGCACATCATTTCAAACATTGTTTTTTGAGTAAACCCTATTCTTTGAACGAATATCTTTATTTTTGTTTATTTTTTGTTCTGCTTTTTTTTTTGTTCTCTTACACTACACTAGGGTGTCCTTGCATGAGGATAGGGCGCATGGTAAAATGCTAGGAGGGGTGAGAGAGACAAATACGTTATACAGGTGTATTTAGATATGTGAGAGAAGGGGGGGGGGGGGAGCAGAGTTGGGAGAGGGAGGGAGTGAGAGATCAGGAGGGGGTAAGGGAGGAAAAAGGGGAAAAGGGTGGGGGGGGGAGGGTAGGCAGGCACGAATCAGGAGGGAAGCAAGAGGAGTGCACGCCAGGCGTACTTACTTGTTGTAAAAGCATTTTCAGGTGTGAGTAATGTCTATAGAAATGCACTAATTATCATTATCATTATGTTTATCGATGCTTTTATAATCATCATTTGTGTATACTATCATTACTTTGTAATCATCTCATAGCTACATATTTCATCATCATCATCGTCGTCGTCGTCGTCGTCATCGTCGTCAGCATCATCATTTTTATCGTTACTGTTATCATTATTATCATCATTAGAATCATTATTGTTGTTGTTATTGTTGTCATTGTCAATATTATCGTCATCATTATTATAATCATCATCATGATGATCATTATTATCATTACATTATTATTATTATGATTATAAGTATCATCATCATCATTATTATTATCAATATTAATAATATTACATTCCACTGGTTGTGTCGGATCACCACGCGTTCTTTGGAAATTCAGTGTTATTCAACAGAATGGATGAAACACTATTTTTGAAAAGTTGTAGAAAACCAATAAAATCTGTGAAAATGTTTTTGTGAGCTGGAAGAGTGTTGTAACCAAATGGCGTCCCAATCGGATGGTAGCAGATTCGAGTTAAAAACAACAACAACAACGAAAACGTCTGTGGGCTACTTTTCAAAGCGCTCAAAACAGACATGTGGTTGCTCAGACAGAATGCCCAGCTGCTACAGAACGCCCCACCAGGACCATACAGCCCTGGTAATTAAATCACTTCTCTTGCTACCGTTTGTATACTGAAAGTGAAAAATAAATATCATTAAATATTTTTTCCCAGACTGCATTGCGTTTTTCTCTTCCTTTTAGAACTAAATGCACACCTTGTACATCGGCTATCCTTTAGGTTTGTGGTCAGTATAACATTAGCAAAGTCTCATTGGTTTAAAAATTATAAATATAGAGTATTTATTAAACACACTTACTTACAGCGTTTCACAAATTACACTATCATATAAGTAATTTGCATAAAAAAATGATGTTCAAATGGTCCTAACTCAATAAGTTTAGTCATGCTAGCTTGCAGATATTGCTTGTTATGGATGAATTTTTTTTCAGGCCTGTGTTGAATGTCGTGAGAGAGTATGAGTATCTGAGAGGCAGAGGTAATTTATTCCTTGTAGCTGGAGCTTGGGAGGAGAAAGATGTTTCACTATTGCCTTTGCTTTCAATGTGGGCAGTCGCGGTGGATGAGTGTTAAAGACTGCTGCTGCACTGGCACAGCATGCATGCATGCATGCTGCGAGAGGTGTATGCAGCAGACTTGTGTCTCAATGGCAAGGAAGTTTACAAAGTTGAACGAATTGCGGGGACCTTGACATGATATGTGTTTTCATAGAGAAAAATTGGCAAAGATCCAAAATATGAAAGACGACGTCTTCTTTTTCTAGTTCAGCTTCTCACTATTTAAGGGCAACTTAATCTTCCATATAAACGAGACAGATGTCGCCTAAAAGAGCAAAGGGTCAAAAAGGAAATCTTGGATTTATGTTAAGCTATTATTTCTGGCAAAGCACAAAAATATTAACCTCATCTGATCGGCCATAAAAAATATACAATATTCTCACTCTCGGGCGTTGCTGGATCGTTCATCAACCGAGAACAATATTCCAAAGTGTGTGTGGAAGACAGAAGACACCCGACACATTTTCAGTGGCTCTACGTCCCAGCTGGCTGCTAAATCTGGCTTACGGATGGGTGGGGAGTAATTGTTGGGTCCTGGGGGATATTTTTTTTATACAAATGAACACACCATGAGAGGTCATCTGTCATGGGAAATGTGAAACCTGCGTAATTCGGTAGTGCAGACACTTGCACAAGAACTACGGAGAATTGAATTACTACAAATCAGATCAACTTGGTCACTGGTGTGTGTGTGTGTGTGTGTGTGTGTGTGTGTGTGTGTGTGTGTGTTGTGTGTGTGAGAGAGAGAGAGAGAGAGAGAGAGAGAGAGAGAGAGAGAGAGAGAGAGAGAGAGAGAGAGAAAACGCGACGGGCACTTTGGAGAGCAACGTCCTCTGCCAGAATCAAACGAATCTTGTATCCGGCCTTTGATCTAGATTCGCACAACGGTTCCATAGAAAAAGGTAATGTTTTGTCCCTGTGCCATGTTCCAACTTTCCAGAAAAGTTTGGTTAAAACTCGTTTCAATAAACAGTAAACAAGTAAGGTAACTTGCTTACTGTTTATTATTTACTGTCCCCTGCCTCATTTCATTATCAATCTCGTTTTCAATAGTTTTTTTTTGTTGTAATTCTGCTGACAGACACAAACCAATAGACGTAAATGAAAAAATACCTTGACGGAAAAATGAAGAAAAGCGAATCACTGTCAGACAGTGCATCTCTTCTGGCTTCCTTGACCTTTCTGTCTTATTCCTTTGTATTTTTGTCACCCAAACACCAAACAGAAGCCAAACAAAATAGGGAGATTAATCATCTTTTGCTTCCTCTTCCTTTTCTCTCTTCATCCACCTGCTGCTCTTTGCAAACCTATGATGTTTTCAATTTCGCGAAAAGGTGTCACATTCCGTCTTCTTTCTTTTTATCTAGCTGTTTAAGCAGCCTAAGTTTTCAGAGTCAGTACTTGTTATTTTCGAGTTTCTTAAAAGCTGCTACAGTGGACTCTTTCTCGTTTGACACAAGAAACATGAGGAGCTATCTCAGGTGGCAGCCCAGTGCGTTGGGCTTTTATGTTGATTGCCACGGGAAAATTTTTCACAATTCTCAGATGGTGTAGTCTTTTCTGACATGGGTACACCCTGCATGTGACACCCTTTTTTAGACCATCTTCAAGGCACATACTTAAAGATTTTCAAATAGGTAGCGTAAAGGCCTGGATAGACTGATATACATATCGACCATGTTAAAACAGGACAGAGAACAAAGAACGGTGGAGATCCTTGATGGTCAAACTATCTGTCACAGCAGCACACTTTACGGTGTATGACGCAACAGCTGCTACACAACCCTATATAGTTTCAATGGCCAGTCCGTACGAATCCCTGACCCTCTCTTCACCCCCATTCCTTCCATCTCTATCTCCCCTCCTCCCCACTAAAAAGCAAAACAAAGAAAAAGATAAGAAAGCACAGAAAGGAAACACACACACACACACACACACACACACACACACACACACACACACACACACATATTGTTCAACACCCCCAAAGTGAGTTCCTGAGATATTCGCATGTCTCGGGCACATGTCTTTCTCAGGGTGTTATAGTTCGCAGAAAAAATAAAATCTTTCTATACGCAATTTTAAGATTAAAACTTTAAAATGATCCATGATGTTCTTCCCCTAATCTTTTTCAACTTACTAGAAAGAACATGCGAAACATTGTTTTTCAAAAATTATATTAATTAAACATCTTGAACGTCAAGATATATGAGGGGGAAAAGTGGGTACACACACACACACACACACACACACACACACACACACACACACACACACACCAGGTCTGGTGACAGTTCATGAACACACACACATGGACACACATACACACACACGCGCGCGCGCGCGCGCATGCGCACACACACATACACACAGACATGTGCGCGCACACACACACACTCTCTCTCTCTCTCTCTCTCTTACTTAACCGTAAAACAACCTGCGTCGCTCACTCCTCCTCTTAGGCCTGGGTCGATACATGGTGAAAGGTCATCTGGTTGATTAGCCTTTACCGTGCCATTTTCACTACCTCTCGATGCTGGGCTATCGCGGCCATTCATGTCAGTTTGACAGCCAATGAAATGTCTGAGGAGAAAAGGACTGGGTTATCTTTCTGCTGGTTTCTCTAATTGCTGACTTAAAATGAGACTGCCAACATATTCCAGAAATCTCATTCCATTTATTTTCTTCTCTCTCTCTCTCTCTCTCTCTCTCTCTCTCTGTGTGTGTGTGTGTGTGTGTGTGTGTGTGTGTGTGTGTGTGTGTGTGTGTGTGTGTCTTTTCCACATCTGTCCTTTGGTAAGTAAACGTTCAGTTTGATATCAATAATGAACAAACCAGTTAAAAGTGATAGAAAGGGTGGAAGATGAAAACAAGTAAAGAAACGAGTGAATGACTGAATGAACAAACAAACGAAAGAATGAAGAATTATATTCTTTGGGAACTAGCAATGAGTGGCTGCTAACACTGGTCTATTCAGATACTTCAAATGGTTTCAGCATCCAATGTGTGTCACGTCTCCTTGTCCCAGATAGGTCAATCCCTTTAAACTACTGGGTACCGTCACTGCCTTTATTATAGTATCACCACTGGGAGGATGTGGTTGGAAACCACGCACGATCGGTCTTGAAGTGAACGAGGCTATGCCGAGCCAGGGGACTAACACCGCCAGGATGCCCCTTTAATGTCAGTACCTGTGCCAGACAACAACTACACACAGCACAAATCAACGCCAGCAAGCGTGGACTACAAACAGCCATCATCACAACACAAAGCAAAGACACAAGGCCCGGGGTGGCACAAGGGGAAGAATGCTATAGATACCTTCACTGCCCGTACCACCATCGCTTTTCACTTCCTGGGATTTTTGTCCCTGCAGCG
Organism: Conus betulinus; assembly: GCA_016801955.1. Classification (NCBI taxonomy): domain Eukaryota; kingdom Metazoa; phylum Mollusca; class Gastropoda; order Neogastropoda; family Conidae; genus Conus; species Conus betulinus. Next base: position 401,143 of record JADBJO010000704.1, on the reverse strand, counting down.
CGAGCCCCTAGCTAAACACTACGGATCTAGAGGCGTCAGCCTCGATAAAATGTCTGGCAAACCAAGCTTCAACGGCAGAACAGGCGGATGAGGATGCATTTTTCCCACAGCTGTGAAGGCGGAAGAGAGCAACACCCTGCTGCAGTTCACAGTAGTGGAGGGTACGAGCATGAGTTAGGGCCTGCATACCTACGCATGCTAAAACTGGACGCCGGAGGACTGCAGAAGAAACCTTAATGGTTCAACGGAGAGAAAGGCGGTTACAGCAATGCATTGTGGGGTGCACAGAGCTAGATGAGGCAGCAGAACATCTAGGTCATCCACTGCATCCGTCCGTCCGTCTCCAGCCGTCTTGACTTTGTCTTGCCATTGGATACAGGTGGTCTCGGACGAGAGAGTGAGGCTGACGACGCGCAACTCTTCCTCACTTTAATCAAAGTCATCGCACATGTCATCAGTCATCATTCATCCTATCCCTTATCACCAAGTCCTGTGGCGAATGGCGAGCGACAAAGCGACAGGTGTGGGTACACTGGAAGTCGTAGCCGCAGACCTGCACACAGGCGGCCCAGGCAATATGGTCGAGGCCAGTATCAGTTAACCAGACCATTCAGATTACTCCCCCTCTCCAACCTTCCCAGTCAATCCCTTCGGCTATTGTCATCGCTCCCCTTTCCCAGTCTCCATCCCCCTTTTACGGCTTTTTGTCAATCTGCACGGTTAGCACGTGCTCTTTCAGTTCCAACCAGTTTCGTTTTATCTTCTTCTTTCTTTCTTTTTAATTTTCCTCTCTCTCTCTCTCTCTCTCTCTCTCTCTCTCTCTCTCTCTCACCAGCTTCTACGTAATTTCTTCTCCCCGCTGCCTCCCCCTTCCGCCTCTACCCGTAACCCCTAGACCCTCCCCACCTTCTCTACAATATTTTTTTAGAGTACGAACTTTTCTTGTAAGAAAATTCTGCAAATAATCTCTCTCTCTCTCTCTCTCTCTCTCTCTCTCTCTCTGTTCTTGATCTTGGAAGTGTTTTTTTTGGTTGCATGTATCTTTCCAATGAGGAATTAATTGAATTGAGCATACAAACGAAGAATACCTTGGCATTGCAGTTGTTGAAGTCTTGGGCCTTAAAATGAAAGATCTAGTTGCACAGTGAGGCGACTGCAGGCGGAAATCTAAACAAATTTTAAATGTAATTAATAGCGCAACGCCAAGAAAACGTAGAAAAACGAATCACAAGACAAAACACGACGCGTTTTTCGTTATGTTAGGTCTTCTTCAGGCAAGATACAAAACACTTAGGACAACGAAAATGAACGAACAATCACTTCATTCACTTCAGCGCAAGATGGGCGTTCACTATTAATTACATGTAAAATTGCTTAAAATGAAAGTTTAACCCCAAAATATTGCGAACAGAAGCAGGAAAAAAATAACTGTCAGCACCAATCTCAAGACCCAGCAGCTGCAACAACAGCAACAACAACAATATTCAGCAACAAACGCGTTTGCTGAAATCCCATACCAATGGAGAAGACTGTTGCATTTCCCTCCCCCTGCAGAGATTGTTTATTTTGTAGCTGCAGGCTCTCTTTTCCCCCCATCTGCTGCTATCAGCCTTGTCACGATTCTGCAATGTATTGTTTTTCTGCCTTTCTTCTGCCATAATCGTGGGCGCTCGTTTGTGATTCTGTTGTGCAGCTGTTATCTATTTTTGTTACCGGCTAATTGCCGCCAGCGAACAACATTAGAATGAATTCTCTTTTCCCTGCCTCGTCCTTTTTTTCCTTTCGTCTTCCAGTATTTTGTATATTTTTTTTTCTTCAATTTAGAATACCAATGACGCTTTGAAAACTTTGCCATTTACCAGTTTTTAGGACAATACGGAGGGGAGAAGGAGGATGATGGGAGAATGGATGAAGTCATGTCTCTCTCTCTCTCTCTCTCTCTCTCTCTCTCTCTCTATATATATATATATATATATATATATATATATATATATTCGACTTCAAGTTCTTGAAAAGTAGTCTTGAAACGCATCTTTACAAACATTCTTGCCCTTTCCACGTATCTCGTTGTTTGTGTCGCTGTCATCTTTTACATGAGCGCGTTCATGCTTGAAGATGGGGTGAATAGTAAATGCAAGAGGTGGGAGGGGAGAGGGAAAGGTGCACAGCTATGTGATGTTGGTCTGTTTGTGTGGAGAGGGAGGGAGGATGGGGAAAGGGGACTAGGGAGACGAAAAGGGACGGGAGGGGACAAAGCAAAGGGGCGAGTGGGGTCCAGACAGGGCGGCAGGGAGCAGAGTGGGTAGCAACAGGATCTAGAGTGTGTTATGTGGCTGTGTGCATATGTGCAAAGCTTACGATGTCGTATTTTTGTGGTTGCATGTATCTTTCCAATGTCGTCATCGTCATCATCATCATCATCATCATCATCATTATCATTATCATAATAATATTATTATAATCATTATTATCATTGTTTATTATTATTATCATCATCATCATTATATTTTTGTCATCATCATCATCATTATTATTATTATTATTATCATCATCATCATCATCATTATTATCATTTCAGTTTATTTTCGATTTATAAGTTGGACGAACTCGTCAAAGCAGCTCCTTAGGGGCTTCAGTAGCATTCGACAGACTGTATGGATCATTTCTTTCAAGTCAAGTCAACTTGTTGAAAGGTACGAAGGTTTATGGACTTGTCTCTGTGTGGTGTAATGATGTCGTACTAAGTGGCATCAGACTGCTCAACTCCCAGTCGGAGGGGCGGGACTGAGTCCCATCCTATGCACTGTCTTCCCACACCCTATCAGATTTCCTACATCTTTCTGGCAAACTTTAACGAATGTTCTACATGCTTCTCTTAGCTGTTACCGGGTGTCCCTGATCTTTTCCTCTCGACGTTATTGGGTGTGCCAGCGGTTGTCAGGTGTCTTACGTCTGCCAGTTGTTATGTGTCTCACAGTCGCCTGCTAGCCGTTTCCAGATGTCCTGGGTCTTCGTTTTAGCCGTTACGATGTGTACCGCATCCTTCTTCTAGACATTATTGTGTGTCTTACATCTTTCCTCACACGTTATCAGGCGTCTTACATCCAACTTCCAGACATTGTCAGCGGTTCTACTACATAACTCTTCCAGTCATTGTCAAGACTTCTTCATCTCCGATCCAGGTTATCAGGTGTCCTAAATCCTTCTGCCAGACGTTTTCAGGTGTCCAGCACCTTTCTTCCAAACATTATCAGATGTCCCACATTCTTCTTCCACAAATTATCAGGTATCTTTCATCGTTCGTCCAGACATCACCAGATGTCCTTCATTCTCCATCCAAACGCTGTTGAGTAATCCTTCTTTCAGTTGTTATCAAGTGCTCTACATCATCCTTCTAGGTGTTGTAAAGCATCCTACATCAGCTTTTCCTAGTAAGCTATCCTCTTCTGATCCCGTCCTAGGAATCCAAAAGGGTATTACCTATTACTGTAATGAAACGGGAATTCTGCCAAACTCTACAAAAGCTGGCAATTCTATTGCTCAGCGCCATTTCTCAAGAGCTCAGAATTTCCCAACTATATTTGTTTTAAATCACTCTCTTTAATGCCTCCACGGATTGCCCAGACAAAAATGCTTTGCAAAA
>JADBJO010000704.1:387500-392500 GCA_016801955.1 Conus betulinus | reverse complement strand
CTATCGGGGGTTTTTTTTTACCAATCAGACTGGAATTTAATACTCACTTTCACCAAGGACAGCTCCCGTGTTGCCATAGCTTTTCGAATGCATTTAGTCCATACCGCAGTCGCGGATTTATTCGAAGACTAGCCATTCTAAGAATCTAATGGAAATGGGAATCGTAAAAAGCGGAAGGAGAAGAGAGAGAGAGAGAGAGAGAGAGAGAGAGAGAGAGAGAGAGAGAGAGAGAGAGAGAGAGAGAGAGAGAGAGAGAGAGAGAGGCAGTGGAATCATCGAGAGAAATCGCCACTTTTGTCGCAATTTTGTTTTAATAATCGTTTTGGAGGCTATGATATCCGTTAATGTTCCCCTCTCATTCCAAACACATCCTTCAATTGTTTGAGTGCGTCTGGGCAAAGATCTTTTTTCTGACTTCTGCTACCTTAAGTGGTGTTTACGAGTGGAGATAACGTTTTCTCCTGACTTGTATTTTTTCACTTTTGTATCAGACCGTAACATTTATCTGATTTCACATCTGAAACTGACAATGAAAACTATCCAAAAACGCGGAAAATATTAACAAAACAAGGGAAGGAATGCATTTGTTGGATAAAAATCAAATTTTACGGATACAAAAATTCTTCACTACGGTTGTGTGCAAGGAAATAATGTCATGTCAGATTCACGACTGAATTAGATAAAGAATTAGATAAAGCAGAAACAAACTATATCAAGTGTTGAACTATAAACCTCGAAGCAATGAACAAAAGAAACCTTGAGCGGCAGAATGTTAGAACGATCCAAGTACAAGTGAATACGCAGACCAAGGTTCCATTTTAGTGTCACGCAACAATGGGAGACACAACACAGTCACCTCGGTCGCCTCTAACCTTATTCAAAGCATCAATACAGCGTATCCAAAACCAGCAGGATGGCTTTAGGAAAACTGTAAGCTTCCCAAGCATCACTTAGTTAACTTCCCTCCTGACACACAGTCTGAGTGTGTGTGAGAGAGAGAGAGAGAGAGAGAGAGGGGGGGGGGGGGGAATGGGATAGAATTGGAGGGGTGCTGGAAGGAAAGGGAAGGAAAGGGGAGGGGATCTATGGGGTTGGAAGGAAAAGGTATGGGGAGAGGAGGCACTCTGACTACATCTTTCTTATAAAATGCACGGGCCTACCAGCCTCAATTGCCCCATGTTAACTATTCTTTTGTGTGTGAAAACAGAAACCTTCTTAAAGAAGACTGTGACAATCATTGTTTGCATCCAGTCTCGACTGATGCTGTTCTCCTACAACCATTCCGTTTCTCGCTTTTTGACCGGACTTACTGTCATGAATCAAGAAAACATAACTGACTCATAAAAACAAGTTACAAAGATTTATGTGCACATTAACTGGTGTCATTGCGTGTATTGCTGGTCATTGAAAAAAAAAGACTGTTTAAGAAAGAAACAGAGTGCATACACACACACAAAAGGAATGAACTACCATAGGTAGCTGTTTTTATTGTTCAAAATTTGTCAGGGTCGTAAAAGTTCTGTTTTTGTTTTTCATTCTTTCTTTCTTTTCTTTCCTTTCTTTTGTTGTGTGTTTTTTTTTTCGTCGAACTGACTATTATTTAGCTGTTTTCGATACTCAAAAACTTATCAGGGCTGTATACAGCGTCAAAACCAGTGAACCTAATTGTTTTCATGCGAAAATAATAAATTTTTGTTTCCTTGTGAAAAAAAAAAATTGTTCTAATCCACATGCACCGTAATTGTACAGTAATCATTTTAAATGCAATAAAAACTGTTATATCAGTTGTTTTGCTGACACTGTTTTCATTGTGAAAACGGTAACCTCGATTCTTTGAAGCCAACGAGTTTCCATAGAACGCATATTTCAGACAATCTTATTACAGGACTCGTGGTGGATACAGCCCCCTTCACCACCACCTCCCCTCCCCAACCCTGACCCCCTGCCCCCATCTCTCCTACAACTCTCCCACCAGGCATCTGATGACTGTGATGGAACACGTTCTGTCTTTTAGGTGACAAGTAACGAATTGCTCTCTCTGCCAAGTTGCGTGACAATCAGTTAAGCCAGATATTGGTGTAAAGAATGCGAACACTACTAATTTTTTTTTTTTTACCAAACGTAAAGAAAACATGAAGAAGGCTCAAAACTTCGTCTCAAAACGCCAACGAACCGGCGAGGTTCCCGGCACAAATTCATCTGTACTTCATTTGTACTGTGGACTAAACATTTTTTAAGCTGTCTTAGCCTTGCGGTAATAAAATTCAGTTCCGGCGATATTTTGCCTTGACGTTTTTACGTTTATCTGAGCAGCCTTGTATTTGAAAAAAAAAAGTTGTTTCTTTCTTGTCAGATGGCCTCGTAAATTTTATTCTTAAGGGAATGGACCCAATTACTTTTTTTAAGGAAGAAAAAAGACACACTTATGAATTTGTAACACGTTATCGGTTGTTGCATGTTCTTTGATAACGTGTCACGATATTGGTCGATATTGGTAAAGTGAAAAATGAACATGATTTTATGATATTGGCTGAGATGTATAAAGTGGAAAATGAACATGATTTAATCATTTTATTGGCTGATATATATAAAATTGGAAAATGAACATGATTTTTATGTATATTATTTGAAAACCATTGAAAACTGATATCTATCACGAGGTTTTGATCACTGTTGGTGTTTTTGCAAAAAGAAATTACTCACAATTGATTTCTTTTTCGTTAAAACGGTAAACGTCGAACATTATTAATAAACTGTGGGCCCTACATACTTTGGTTTGAAAACCAGAGTAGGCTACAAGTAGGTCTTGTCATTTCAGTTGATTAACACCTTGCTATCCAAATCAGACACTGAAGTGATCGTAGGCCCAAACTATTTCGTTTTCATTTAAGATTTACACAAAAAATATATTAAATGATTTGACATGTAGAAGCAGATTCTCATGTCTTCTATGCGCTTAAATCTCATTGAGAAGAACCGAAAAGCACGCACAAAGTATTATGATCAGTCAGGTTGTTATGCTATGGTCATGCAGATGTTCCGTCAAGCGAACATAGTGAATTTTCTTTTAATGACGTAATGCGAGGGAACGCATGTGGGTCTAGAGAGGGCTGTGCAATATTCTTCAATATTCGGTTCTTTTGGTACATTCAGAAATTCTGAGGGTGAGGTCTTTGAAAATGACTGTGTTTACACTTTTAAAAATTCTTTTAATTAAAGCCTCTGACAATGAAATTTGGGAGACAGAAGATGCAAGTGCAAAAAAAACAAAATTTCTAATTGTTTTGGGATTTAATATGCACTAAATGAACTTTCTAAAGATTTTGATAATCACGCGCATTTAGAAATGCAGTTCTGTTTCAAGCCCTATCTCCATGCAGCATTTGATCTGTCATTTTGTCATTTGACTGTCAATAACGGTGCATAGTTGAGCTTTAAAATTAATCTGAACGTCGCATTGACACGTAACGCAACCCCTGTATGCTGCTCAATGATTGGGTGAACAACGGGAGATAACCTTCTTCGCCCGGAAGAGTTCTTTCCCTTTTTTGTTCATGCTATCATCCGACTCGGCTCGGTTGTAGATGCAGGACTCGATCTGGGTATCGAACTGTTGTGTTGTCTGCCGCTGGCATTTGTTTTTACGCCATTTGTGGCAGAATGCACGAAAGCCAAAGAATAACACCAAAAACAGGAACAAGAAAAACGAGAAGAACGAACAAGAACGAGAACAACAAGAACTAATCACCCTGTCGTCCATGGCGATTTTATCTTTTTTTCCCCAACAACTTTTTTTTCCTTATTAGTATCATAGTATTGGGGATAAAGCCATAAAGCAAAAACCTCCACCCCTCTCTCTCTCTCTCTCTCTCTCTCTCTCTCTCTCTCTCTCTCTCTCTCTCTCTCTCTCTCTCCTTACACTTTGGCACCAAGGAATCCCCCGAGAAAATTACCTTCTCATGTCTGCCTGTTCAGAGAAAATGTCCCATCACATATGAAGGATCTTTCGAACGGGACAGCGCGTATGGAATGGGGCCATTTTTTTTTTCAAAAGCTTCTCCAAAGTTTAAACTTTTGAAAGTAACTTTGCAAAATCCCTACTGCGGTTTCAGTATGTCCGTACGCGCGCGCGTGCGCGCGTGCGCGCGCGCGCGCGTGTGTATGTGTGTGTGTGCGTGTGTGTGTGTGTGTGTGTGTGTGTGTGTGTGTGTGTGTGTGTGTGTGTGTGTGTGTGTGTGAAGGTGTGAAAAAAAAAAACGAGAAGAAGAACAAAAAGAACAAGAACAACTGGAAGAAAAATAACAAGAAGAAGAAGAAGGAAAACACGACAACAAAGAGAGGAAGGAAACTTCAAAACGAGAAGATGAAGATGAAGAAGAACAAGAAGACGTAGAAGGAAAAGAATAAAGCAAGTGAGCAAGCAAGAAAGAAAGTGTGGTAGAAGAAGCAAGAAGAAAAAAAGAGAAGAAAAAAAAAAAAAAAGCAAAGAAAAAGAAAACGCGGACGAAAAAAGAAGACTCCAAAAAAAAAACATGAAGGAGAAGAATAAGCAGAAAACGCGAGAAGAGAAAGAAAGAAGACTCAAACAAAAAGAAGAGCAGAAGAAGGAGAGGAAGAGGAGGAAGAAGAAGAGAGAAGAGGAGGAAGAAGAAGGAAAGAAGAGAAGAAGAAGAAGAGAAGAAGAAGAAGAAGGAGGAAGAGGAGGAGGAGGAGGGAGGAGGAGAGGAGAAGAAGAAAGAAGAAGAAGAAGAAAGAAGAAGAAGAAGGGATAGGGCAGTGGACATTGCTATAAGCCATAACCGTCCATCTGAACAAACAAACAAACAAAAGACAAAAACAAAAAACAAACAAAAAGGACTCTCTCTCCCTTTCTCTGTCTCTGTCTGTCTGTCTGTATGTATGTATGTCTGTCTGCTCTCCTCTCTCTCTCTCTCTCTCTCTGTCTCTCTCTCTCTCTCTCTCTCTCTCTCTCTCTCTCTCTCTCTCTCTCTCTCTCTCTC
>JADBJO010000704.1:375000-382500 GCA_016801955.1 Conus betulinus | reverse complement strand
ACACAATACGAAACAGACAAGTGGATTTTCGACAAATACATCATCGTCAAACGTCACAAATAACACATAAAAACGCACCAAACAATTCTCTCTAGATGGTTAGAAGCAGCAGCAGCAGCAAACTGACGGCCATTTACGTCGTTCATCTCAAAATGGGCGTCGACTATTAACCCTGAATACACTGGCTCACCAACCACCCAACCAACGAACACTATGAGTGTTAACCCGGTCGCTTAGCAACAGAGGGAAAATGGCGCTTCGCTTAATGTTGCCAATTCTGTTAGATAACAGAACGAGAAGTGCAGGCAGTTGACATCAGATAGGCATGAGAATGGATAAGCGGACTGTACTGAGTTGTTGGTCGATAATAGAGCATTCACATTCAACATCTCCATCCTCCACCTCATTCCTTCTACCGACCCCCCCCCCCCCCCCCCCCCCCCCCCCTTTCTCCATTTCAATGCTGCCGTCCTGTAAGCAAATGACCCTTTTCTGTTCACAGAAATAAAGAGAATTTATTGTGTTTACCTCTGCTTGTTCGGTGAAAGAAAGATCGGATTTTGTGTGCGATAGTGAAAAAAAGTGAAGATAGAATCTCATATCAACGCCAATATAAATCACAGCATGTGGTTTGATTGATAACGACGGACCGGTTTATAAATTGCGCTGTCTGAGGGTTGAGAAGGAAGACACTCTAGGGACAGCTTGACAGCAGGTCTTCAGAGAAGAAACCCCCGTCAGACCAGTGTTCCAGCCCTGAACTTACACACTCTGCACTCGTTTTACTCTTGAGTATTGTAATACAGCATGAGTGGTGTTAATCAACTACGTATGAAAAACTAAAAAAAAATTCTTAAGCACCACAGTGAACAGGTCTAGACGTAAACCTGGTCATCAGCATTCTTCCCCGTCTACCTAATAACAGATTCATAACAACTTGTTCAGCAATGATGGTAGCCTACCCGAATACGACATGCAACGTATCAACATAGGACATTCAGCATACCGGCAAAAGACATACAACACACCAGCTCATTACATACAACATACTGGCATATCATAGACCGGAATAGGACATAGAATACAATGACACGCGACGTTCTGACGTAGGACACAAACGTAACAATATACCACATACAAGCCTAGGACATAAGCCTACAACATACCGGCATACAACATACTAGCAAGGAACATACAACATGTTGGCATAGGACAGACAATGTACTGGCATAGGACATACAAAGGACTGGCACAGGACATGCAACTTAGCGGCACAAGACAAATAACATATCAGTCTAGTATTCAGTTATGCCCGACTCTTGTTATAAAGTCAGTGGGGATCTCAACACTAGTCGGAATGAGCAGCACTGGTGTGTCTGATATTGTCAGTGTTCTTTGAATGGACTATGCCGACTAATTCTTGTGTTCTGGAGTCTGTATAAGCTGTGCCAGTATGTTGGTGTCTAGCGCCGGTACGTTTATATCCATGCTGGTATGTTGTAGGTTCTATACTGGTATAATCTATGTCGTATGCCAGCTGGTTATATGTCCTATGCCGGTATTTGTCGGTTCCATGGCGGCATATTCGTCACTGTGTCGGTATTCGCATAAAGTGTTTCGTGTATACGGATGTTATTTGTCTTGTGCCGCTAAGTTGCATGTCCTGTGCCAGGCCTTTGTATGTCCTATGCCAGTACATTGTCTGTCCTACGCCAACACGTTGTATGTCCCTTGCTAGTATGTTGTATGCCGGTATGTTGTAGGCTTATGTCTTTGGCTTATATATAGTATATTGTTACGTTGTATGTCCTACGTCAGTATGTCGCGTGTCAATGTAATCTGGGTCCTATTCGAGTCTATGATAGGCCAGTATGTTGTATTTCAGTCTAGTTCATTGTTGATCTCCCCTTTCACAGTGGACGGTCATTTTGAAGATGCCAATGCCGTAGGTTCTTTCGACCAATCGCACGAAAGCTTTCTCAATTCGACGAATCACTATGCTCAACAGGTATGTCAATATTCATGGAAGACAGAATAAAAACACATGGAAGACAGAATAAAAACAAAGTTTAAAGGATCTAGTGAATGAATTAGCCCCACTACGTTTATAATCCACTTTATTTTCGGTATTAGCCAGACAAACATTTTCATGAAGGACTGGAGGTCAAAATGCATATGTAGATAACATTCTGCCATTGTTTTTGCTCTATGTACCGCAGATAGTAACGCCATCTGATTGGTAGCAAGGACGATCGGCATTTGTACTTTTCAGACAGGGTCTATAAGATCACAGTAATCTTTTAAGCCAGTGACAGCTGTTCTGAACACAGGGAAAACTATTGTGCTCCCTTACGGATTACAGCAATGATAACTGACTTCCCTACTTGCTCTTACTACTACTACTGCTACTGCTACTACTACTACTACTACTACTACTACTACTACTACTACTACTACTACCACCACCACCACACCACCTCAACTACCACACTACTTCGAAGATGGCGATGATAATGAAGCAGATTTTCGCTTGATATGTTTGTTAGATGGGTTACTAGTTTGATGTTACTTTATTGAATAGTTAACTGATTTGATAACTCATTGGTACTTACGTTTTTGTTTTGTCCGCTTGATAGATAGTTGATTGGTTTGCATTTTGGTTAGGATACTCATCTGCCGGATAGGCAGTCAGTTCATTAATTTGTTGGGTGCTTGCTGGTTTGTTTGTGAGGTATCTTGACAACACTTCATTTTAAGACCTGAAACGAGTAGTTTATGTAGTTTTAGTTAGTATGGACAGCTGCATGCTTAGAAGTTTCAATTTACGGGCGTGTGCGCCTGTCTGTTGACGTCATTTTCATTTAATACCCCCCTTTCCTCTCTCTCTCTGTCTCTGAAACTCTCTCTCTCTCTCTCTCTCTCTCTCTCTCTCTCTCTCTCTCTCTCTCTCTCTCTCTCTTCAGAAATGATGGAGTTCCGGGTAGTAGTAGTAGCCATTAGGGTCGTTTGCGGATGAACATTTCAAAATTTATTACTTCCTTTAATGGCATTGACGTTTTTAAGCGTCCTTCCAACTTCAATCTATCATTTTTCCTCCTCCACTCTCCTTCCCTTCACCTATCCGTCAGGTCCTCTTGATTTTTCAGTTCGCCAGTCTGTCTGTCCACGTGTAACGCTTCTCTGCTCAGCATACTGCGCGTCCTGTGCATTAACGGGATGCTGGCTTCCATCACTAATTTTTGTTTGTTTGTTTTTCATCCAGTCTTGTTTTGTCAGTATTGCTGTACATATCCCCTGAAGAAGACTTCTGTCGAACAAATGTGCTGTTAACAGTTTTTCCTGGTTAGTGTGTTATTGAGTTTGTTTGTCAGTTACTTACGTTGGTAATTTAAAGTTAGGTACCTAGTTACTAAGAGTGTTCATTTCTTACGCAGTTACTTTGCTAAGAGGTCAGTTTGCGGGCTAGCTAGTCTGTCAGTCAACCAGTCAATTAGTCGCTTAGTTTGTTAGGTTAATTAGTTAAATAAGTTTCGGGGTACTGTTCGGTAGGTTAACTAGTTAGATAAATACATGTGCTTAGGGTACTTGGCTGTCTTTCAGCCAGTTAGATCATTGATGGTTAGGTCTCTGGTCAGCTTATGATATAGGTTCTTGGTATAATACCTTATTAGCTTGTTAGGTAGGCTAAGTAGTTTATCTAATTTAAGTTGATTTGATGAATTGAAAGTTTACTACTTTCATGCCTGAAGGTGTTTGAGTTTGTGCTCGTCTAGGTTTATTTTGGGAGATCGCTGGTGAGAAGTGCATGTGTTTCTCCCTCATCTTGTATTTCTCTCATTTTCCTTCCTTTCTTTCTCAGCCCCTTTGTATCGCTGGACACTTTTATTGCTGCATCTCATGGATGACCTGCTGGCACCAGTTTAATAAACGAACAGACTCGGTCGATTGACTGCAGTCGCTGGCGGAAAATACGGTGCTCCCACAAACTCGGTGTAATAAACCACATTCGCGGTCACTCGACCGTGATTCAATGATCGACGGTCGATGGATGGGCGGTTCTGCCCCCTACTGTCTGCTGGTGATGGGATAACTGTGGTAAGTCGGCCCAAACCAGCGCGCGTGTCCATGAGGCTCTGTTTCAGCTAGCTACCCACACTGAGGCAACTCAACATGCTTCCTATATAGGGCTTCCACACGTTAAAACAAAGTCCCAAGAAAGTGTTGATGAATTACAGGCTTGTTTTGAATGTACAGATTGGAATTTGTTTTTGAATTCTAGTTTTGACATTAACGAAGCCACCGATGTTATTTCCAGCTACATTTCTTTCTGTGAACACATGATTGTACCTACTAAAACTATCAAAATATTTCCCAACAACAAACCTTGGGGTTACAAAATCTCTGAAAATAACTCTAAATGAGAAAAAAAAGAGCTTTTCAATCAGGCAATAAAAGCGATCGTAAGGTTGTACAAAGGAAACTGCAAACGGAGATTGAAGAATCAAAGAGAGCTTACAAGAGAAAAGTTGAAAACATGTTCCAGAATGGAAATATGCGAGATGCATGGAAAGGATAAAAGGTTTTATCAGGTTCAGGTAAATGTTCAAACCAAAATATTAGTAACAAAAAAACAGCAAAAGAACAGAAGCAATTTGCAGAAAAGCTGAACGATTTTTACTGTAGATTTGATGATAAAGATTTTAGTAAAGAATTAAAGGAAGTGAAGGAAGAACTCCAAAGCAATGTTAAAAACGATGTTGATGGAAGTGATTCTGTTGTGATTGAGGAAAATGATGTTCAGTTGTTTTTCAAACGTTTAAATGTGAGAAAGGCAATGGGCCCTGATGATAATATCTGTGGAAAATTGTTGAAGGTGTGTGCTTCTCAGCTCTCCTATGTTTACAGTCGTTTGTTTACCTGGTCACTTAGAGAGAATGTATAATTCCTGTTTTATGGAAAAATGCCACTGTATGTCCTGTTCCCAAAAAACGCAACCCAAGCTGTTTAAATGATTACCGACCAGTTGCCCTCACATCTGTTGCAATGAAATGTCTTGAAAGAATTGTCCTCAGTTATGTTTTTAAAAGATACTACACAGTACCAAGACCCGTTTCAGTTCGCATACCAACAGAACAGATCAACAGATGATGCCACACTCACACTTCTCCATCATGCTTTTTCACACCTCGAAAAACCTGCCTCCTTTGTACGCATTCTCTTTATTGATTTCTCATCAGCATTCAACACCATACAACCACATCTGATGGCAAAGAAACTCATTAACATAAATGTGGGTAACAAGCTCATTCTTTGGATAATTGATTTTCTTACACAGAGGACACAGTCTGTTCGATATCAAAGTGTTGTTTTTCGTCTTCCAGAGTCATTTCAACTGGCGCACCCCAGGGTACTGTTTTATCACCAGTGCTTTTTACTCTGTACACAAATGATTGTTCAGGAAGTGATTCAACTTTGTACATTAAATATTCAGATGACTCAGCACTTGTAGATCTTTCCAACTCTGATTCTGTTTACTTCAAGGAGGTTCAAAGATTTGTTGACTGGTGCGATCATAACTATCTTGATCTGAATGTAACAAAAACGAAAGAAATGTTGATTGATTTTAGAAAGAATCCAAAAGCTGTACCACCACTTTTTATCAAAGGTGCTGAAGTAGAACGTGTTGAATCATACAAATATTTAGGAACTTTTATAGATAATAAGCTGAATTTTAAATCCCATGTTGAGTATGTCCACAAAAAATGTCAAACCAGATTATATTGTCTTCGCAAGCTGCGATCATTTCATGTGAATACTGACATTCTTCGGACATTTTATTCATGCTTCTTGGAATCTGTTCTAACTTTCTCATTTATGTGTTGGTATGGTGGGTTGACTGTGAAGAGCAGAAATGTGCTTGAGAAAGTGGTGAACGTGGGAGGAAAAATCGTTGGTGAGAGACAAAAAAGTCTGAGTGAGCTATATAGGTGCCGTGTTAGTTTGTAAAGCGAAGAATTATACGTGTGACCAGACCCACGTCCTTGCAAATCAGTATGACCTTCTTCAGTCAGGACGAAGATATCGATCGGTTAAATGCAGAAGTGTCAGATTTAAACAAAGTTTTATTCCCCTGTCCATTGATTTCTTGAACCGAGAAGATGTTTAATTGAAATCCAAATCCTCTATATGAATGTATGTCATATGTGAGAAAATGGGTAATGTGGCTAAATTATTGTTTATTTGCTGTGAATGTGTGTGACCACAAATTAATTTCTCTAACTGACTTGCTAGAGTAATGGGCATCGTTAAGGCCGGTAAAACTGCGCTGAACTGACTCTTAGGGCGCCAGCCTTTTCAAGATTGATGAGTTGTACATTGAATACAGGCCGTGTCGACCGCCAGAGAAGAACGTATTGACAGAACCTGTTAGACGTGCATGTGCAATACTGAGAAAAGTTTTATTTTTTCATGAAGAAAGGGTTCTTTTGTCTCAGCAAAAAGACTTTGAAGCGAATAGTCCAACTGGATGTCGAAAGTGCTTATTGCCTACTTTGAGATGTTGCCCATGGGACTGCGGGGGCGTCTTGCTTGCCCCAAAAATGACCAGCACAAGCTGACGAGTCAGCCATTCTCTCTCTCTCTCTCTCTCTCTCTCTCTCTCCTCTCTCTCTCTCTCTCTCTCTCTGTGTGTGTGTGTGTGTGTGTGTGTGTGTGTGTGTGTGCACGCGCGCGAGAGTGTGTATGAGAGAGAGAGAGAGAGAGAGAGAGAGAGAGAGAGAGAGAGAGAGAGAGAGAGAGACAAAAGGCAAAGTCGTTTTTATTCGTAAAGGCCATAGCCCCTTAGAAGGAGCATGTACATAGAACAACGTGACACGATACATTTCTAGTAGATGATGTTAACAACTTTAAGCTAGCATAGAGTTTCGCCGTTTTAAAGTCTCTATACAAATAAACAGCAAACTGCTTCACTATTTTATCATTTGTCGGTGCCATTCACAAGATTAATTTAAACAAGGATGGATGTCTAAAGTATTTAGGACGGATATACTGTTATCTCAGCTCCCTTAATTCTGGACATGAAAGAACAAAATGAACTTCATTTTCATGTGATTCATGACACAATGGACAAAGAATCATACGATCACTTACAACTCTATAACGTTGAGAATGTGCATAAATATTTGAAATACCCAGTCTCTAAACTTTGTCACAGTATGTCTCAAATGTTTATTAACAGCATTGACAAATAGGTAGGAATGCAATGCATAGGATTTAACAGACGGTAAATAGAAAACCTAGGGCTGTCTTCAACATGCGAGTTCCACCTCTGTCAACTACAAAAATCAATCTCTTTGCCGAAGCACACGAATAAAGCTATTTATGTTACCAAAACGCTGGTTTTTTTCCACACAAAACAAAAATCCGAATTCATACAATTTTAGTCTTAAATTAGAGGTCCAGTTTTTCTTTCCCCCTGTAGAACTCTAAAAGCATAGTGTA
>JADBJO010000704.1:365000-370000 GCA_016801955.1 Conus betulinus | reverse complement strand
TACTTCAATAATGACATAAAGTGTCGATGTTCTCACCGTTAGTATACAGAATGCGCAAATCAGAGAACCCTAAAAGTACAAGGCGAGTTTGCAGCATAGGATGAGAGCTTCAAATCGAACCGGAGGATTTCTGGATTAAGTCGTTGTCATTAAATCACTGTCAAATATCTACGATTAAATTTGTGTAATCATGGATGATGTTCAAAACACTTTCGATACTGGGACAAATGAAAACTTTTAAGTATTGCCCTAACTGCAATAAAAATGGAAGTGAAACATACACGTACACACACTTACACACACACACACACACACACACACACACACACACACACACACACACACACACACGAGCGCACACACTCACAGAGACACACACACTCATATATACACGTGCTCGTGCGCTCACATACACAAGCGCCACCACCACCAACACCACCACCACCACACCGTACCACACCAAACCCACACCAAATCTCTTTCGTTCACACACACACACACACACACACACACACACACACACACACACACACACACCATTACCACGACACGACACTACTACACCCGTCATGTTCTACGCCCCGAAGTCTATCCATCTGTCGTGTAAACAGACTAACAATTGAATCACTACCTTCCCCTACTATGGCAAGAATAATTCATTCCCCTTCTGGTAATCAACAGTCCCGTGAACCTAAAGGGAGATCATCTCTGCATCCCCCTCAGCTATTCTCTCTTCTTTCAGTTCACCCCCACCGCCTCATGCCCCACTCCCCTCTATCACCATCCCCCATCCCCCTTCCTCCGCCGCATCCCCTTCCCCATACATCGCCTATTCTACACTGTTGGTGAGAGAAAGGCTTTGGGGACTCACGCCCTGTTTGCTTAGGGAAGACGTTCTCCCACTGAAGGTGGAAAGAGTTTACACGCCGACTTCTCTCGTTTATGATTACCTCCAGTGCATGTCCTGCCGCTTTCGCCAAAAGTGATTTAACACAGTCTGCTTTTTATGCTACATTCCGTATGAGCGCCACTCTCCCATCCTCTCTCTGTCTGTCTGTCTGTCTGGCTGCCTGCTTGCCTGTCTGTCTATCTCTCGGTCTATTGTCTCTGTCTCTCTCTCTCTCTCTCTCTCTCTCTCTCTCTCTCTCTCTCTCTCTCTCTCTCTCTCTCTCTCTCTCTCTCATCTGCAATCAATTAAACGTGAATTTAAATGCAGGTTTAGCCGTGGTGCTAAACTTACAGATTTTGTTGACTGTACATCTGGTGTAAAGCAAGGTGACGTCTGCAGTCCTCCACTGTTCTCTCTTTTCGTAAACGAACTGGCTGTGAAAGTAATTAATAAAGGTAGACCTGGTCCAACTTTTCTCTGTGATGCTTTTGAACTACTTACTCTGTTGTTGGCCGATGATGTTGTCTTTTTATCAGAAACTGTTACTGGACTGAAGAACCAACTGAATAATTTACAAAGTGCTGCTGCATCACTTCAATTGAAAAATCAATATGACAAAGGCAATATCATCGTTTTTCGTAAAGATGGATACTAGGCTGCCAGGGAAAGATGGACGTACGACACAGTTACAATGCCAGTGGTCAATGCTTGCAAGCATTTGGGAACAGTTTTTACTACACGTTTGAGTTTTGCTTCTGCTTATAAAGACCTATCTAGCAGAACTAAAATGCTCTTCTGTCTATAATGAAAAGATTGTCATCGTTAAATAATTATTCACTGAAATTGTTTTTTAAAACATTTGATTAAAAATACAACTGTTATGCTATATGGTTCTGAACTGTGGGGATAAACAAAACAGCCGGTTAGTTGTGCATCGAAACAGAGATCACCAAGAGAGCGAGGTGTGATACCTTTTTATGCTGATCGATGGAAATGAGGATTATGAAGATGATTATGGATTTCCATTCTGGTCATGACAAGGCAGTACTCTACGCTAATTTTCATAATGTATCTCAGGAATCAACCAGGCCCGAGAGATACAGCCATCTGCAGTGCTGGTCAGGACAGCTGAGCAACACGTTTAGAGACGCACCCATCAAGTGGATAAAACTCGACTGCGTGGTCCTAACCTTTTCAAATAAGCCCACATCAAACTCATCTCTCGGAAAACCAGGTCGGGGTTAAAAAAAAATGTCACAAATAAATGGCTGTGATGGAAATTGAACCAAAAGAATCTTGATTGATCCCTGAATTCATGGGTGGATCCCAAATCTGTTTTTACTGAGGCAGAGGCCTGTGATCTCTTCTGTGCGTCATTCTTATCCATCTGTATTTTCTTAGTTGTTATATGGAAAGATGTAACATTGTAATGGGAAACGTTTGTTTGTAGATTTGACACTTCTTCATGTAGGCTGTATTCTGATGTAGAGTTTCATCAGTTTGTGGTTGTGTAGTTATGGAGTAACAGAACATATGGACAGAAGCTTTCGGGTCCAATGCTTTACTGTGGTAAACTATAGAAACCATGGTATCGTTGTTTTTTCTCTCTTTCTCTCCCTCCGTTCCTTTCCTCCCTCCTCCATCCCCTTCTCCCCTCTCCCCCCCCCCCCCCCCCCCCCTCTCTCTCTCACTGGTTTGTGCTTATTTACATGTTATCTACAATGTATGTTCACCGAGAACAATCCACACCATGACGAATCGATTACTTCTGTCACTTTTATAGTTTTAGGACTAAAGATCGTCTTCCTCATCAAGTTTTTTTTTCCTTTCCAGGCTTGCAATAGTCTCCGTTTACTTCCTGATATCTTGATAGTACAGTGGAACAGGTCCATCATATTATATTATTATGGTGTCATATAATATCATATGATGTCACATATCACATTATACATCATATCATGTATCATATGGTGTGTTACATTATATTATGTTCCTCGGGAAATAGGTCATACGCGAGCGCTGACAGAGACACACGAACAACAATATTATATTAAAAATCAATCAATCAAGAAGTCAATCGCTCAGTCAATCAATTAATCAATCAACCAACTAATCTTTCAATGAATTAATTATTTTTTGTGTGTTAATCACATTTCAGTGGGCAGTGACAAATACTTGACGATTCCCATCGCCTATCCAGGTTTCGCGCTGCCTGCTGGGTAATTGTCTTCCCATAACCCCGCAGAACAACACGAGATTTGTTCTTTTGCGCAACGTAAAAACACGCCTCAGTTTAAAAGTAGCCCGTGAGGTGCCAAAACGTGCGTTTCTAATTAAGCGTCAATATTTACGTTTCTGGCTGATTGGCAATTAAAGTCCAGCTTGATCGATGATATGCGAAAGTTGACGGTGGTGTGAGTCGCAATCTTTTCATTGAGATGAAAGGCCCAGGCCTTCAGGGCGTGGCATGGGGTGCAGGCGATGGAAGCTGTGTGAACGAGGGAGTTTTCGTGGAGAACACTCTGCAGAAAATCATGTTTGACAGGCAAACAAAAACGTGTGTGGGCAGGACTAAGAGGAGGGAAACGAGCGGTCCTGTCCTATGTGGCGACGGGGTCTTCCCGGGGGGGGGGGGGGGGGGGGGGGGGGGGGGGTGTGTGTGTGTGGGGGGAGCCGTCTGCATTTTAGACAGAGAAATCTGATCTGACTATAAAGTTATGAGATATAAATTACAAACGCGATACACTACACTACACAACACTACACACTACACTACACTACACTACACTACACTACACTACACTACACTACACTACACTACACTACACTACACTACCACAATACAATATAAATGAAATACAAATGCACTTCACTAAGGTGCAGCACAATACACTTATTGGAATGCAAACACACTACATTAGAGATAAAACACAATGCAGTGAGATAGAATACTATGAAATACAGTACAACACAATACAACACAGCAGACCGCAAGGTAATACAGAACAATACAATGCAGTAAATACAGCACAGTACATCACATCACCGTATGATATAACGCAGTAAAGTACACAGCATTACACCACAGCACTGTATGATGTAATTTACTATAGTACACAGCAGCACACTACACAACTGTATATGATATATAACAACAGTGCAGTTCAAAACCTTCCAATCCAGTATAATACACGCAATACAGAACTGTACCACGAGATACAGAGTATTACATCACATTACGGTAGAGAAAAGTGTAGAGCAGGGTACTGCTGTTCAGTGCAACGCAATGCAACACCGTTAGACAAAGCACAGAATAGTACTAACCAGTACAACACAATACATCACAATGCACAACAAGACGATACAACGCAAAGCAATAAAGCACGATGCAATACAATACGATGCAAACAAATACAACACAATTGGAAGCGATACAACGCGTTGCAATACAATGCAATACAGTACAACACAATGCAGTGTAAAGCAGTGCAATACAAATCCAAAATGCAGGGCAGTGCAGTATGGTGTGACGCAATAAAAACCACGTTATCAGGATGTGGACGAGACTGTAGAATAAGCATGGACCCTTTCATTGATCCCCATTTGTTTCCTGTTCTCCACCACCTTGATCAGGTAGGAATGGCAAGGAGGGATGTCAAACTTGTTCACAGTCATCCTGGGACAACTAGTCTAATATCACCATCGTTGTGAACAAACGTTCAAATCAAATCAATCATCAATCAATCAATCAATCAATCAATCAATCAATCAGTCCTGGGATAATTTCCTATTTAGGGAGAAGGTTCTTACAAATTTAGAATTCAAATTGAAGTAAATGAAGCGAGAAAGAAGAAAAAAAAGACAATGTTCATATTTCTAACCAGGATTCAACTGGATCACATTTTGATAAGAATCTTTGTTTCTATTCCCAGCTCCCCCCCCCCCCCCCCCCCCCCTTACTTCTCCCCTTCCCCTCACACCCAATCCTGCTAACCTCCTGTTTTTTTTATCTCTCTTTTCTATCAGTTTAATAACGTCAGGGACCTTCAACTTTCTCTCAATTGGAAACTGTTATCGAAAGTTATCTCGGAATTTGGCGTTCTGGGCCCTC
>JADBJO010000704.1:355000-362500 GCA_016801955.1 Conus betulinus | reverse complement strand
GATGATGATGATATTATGATGATGATGATGATGATGATGATGATGATGATGATGACGACGACGACGACGACGATGATGATAATGACGGTGGCGGTGTGATTGATGACCATAATGATGATGATGACTATGACAAAGGAGAAGAAATTAGTACGGTAAATAAAGAACGACAAGAATCGTCCACCTTGTCTCCAAGCAGACCTTTAACACCAAAAAAACCTAGGATCTACTAGCTGGTTGAGGAAGCAGTGAAAAGTACCGATCTCTGATGGATTCGACCCCATGACCCAGTCCTCTTATTTCATGACAGTGTTATTTAAATGAAAGGTTTGTTCACTGAGCCACCCTTACCTCCATGTCAACTATATAAACCATTTCCGAATTATAAACAATGGCCGCTAGTGGCAATAATTTTGGAGTAATGTGCATGCGATAAATTGCTTGAGAACTGGACCAGCATTGACTTCCTGTTTCATTCAGTAGTGGTGGTGTCTTTTGGACTCTCTCTCTCTCTCTCTCTCTCCTCTCTCTCCCTCTCCTCTCTCTCTCTATCTGTGTGTGTGTGTGTGAGAGAGAGAGAGAGAGAGAGAGAGAGAGTGCACGCGCATGCGCATGTGTATGAAGACATTAACACTTTTAAAAAAGATTTTATAAGATCGTGTTACCCTTAAATGGTAATTTAAAAGACCTATAATTATGACACAATAGTGGTGCTTTGTGATTTGTAGCGTGTTTTTTTTTTTTTTTTTTCTTTTCTGAACAGCTTTCCGAAGAAGCACAAAACATTTACACAAATGACTGTTTTGATGTCGTTTTAACTGCAAAATCTGTCAGACAGTAACACATCCTCGGCATAGTCACATTTGATCTAGTCATAGTTCACATTAGACTGCAGCAGAACAGTAATTACAAGCAAGATCTAGTGACGTCGTTTTCATGTATGTAACTGTATGTCGCCGCCAAGTGGCCTTCAAATAAATGGATCAGAAAGAAAGATGCCTCATTTCAGTTCGCCATGGCTAGGCTTTGAGACAATTTTCTTAAAGAGAAGGGGTTAGTTACCACCAAGGACATAGTCAAACAAGGTACAGGACAAAACAAAGTACAGGACAAAACAAAATAACATTTCGACCTCTTGGGTCTTCTTCAGGCAAAATCAAATAACATTTAGGACAGTGAAAACGAAGAACGAGAAACCACTTATCTTCTCATATTCGGCGCAAGATCAAAATGACCGCTGCTACTTGATTTTCATGCGAGGCGGTGTTGCTTGTCAACGAACAGGGCCGACCATTATCTGATGAAGCTAATGTCACAAAATACGTTTTGCCAGTTTTAGAACGTGTAAAATGGAAACACGTGAGAAAACCGCCTCGAAACTTATTTCGGACCCAACACTGTCACTCGTGAAACAGAAGAAAACTGTGTTACTGACTTGTTTTGGCTTGAACACTGTTGTGTGATTCTCGTGCAAAATAGGCCTAATAGTTCTAAAAAGTGTGATAGTATTATGACGAAAAGCTGTTACACGTAGGCTATCACAGAGACATGGCATTGAAAAAGCTGCATGCCTGTGAATGTGTATCAACTATGCGTTTCGAGGTGCCATAGTGCGTAGTAGACATGGTATGTTAAGCACGAGTCGTGCTGACTGGCAATGTCATTTTTCCCCTCCCCACCCTGTCCAAAGAGTGATTATACAGCACAGTCCATATTGATTTGGGGGGCCCTTAGACGTCAGGCGACTGAAGTAAATTTGATTTATACCTTCCGGTTAATGGGAAGTCCTGACTCAGGACCCACCGTCTGCACACGGACACACGCACCATCCCTCCCCCCCTCACCCCCCCCCCCCCCCACACACACACACACGCACGCACGCACGCACACCCATTTGTATACTCAGAGAGAGAGTGAGCGAGCTAGCGAGTTAGGGGAGAGAGAGAGACAGACAGACAGACAGACAGGCAGAGACAGAAACACAGACAGAAACACAGACAGACAGAACACACAAACAGAAACACAGACACATAGACAGACGCACAGATAGACACATAGCCAGGCAGAGAGAGAGAGAGAGAGAGAGAGAGAGAGAGAAGAGAGAGAGAGAGAGAGAGAGAGAGAGATCGTGTGGCTGCATTCTAATCGGTAATGTTAAAACTCTCACACCAGCAACACGGCAGTAAATTAACATTGTACTTTGTACCGACGCTTACACAGTATTGATACAACTTAAAATGTCACAGTCTCCAACAAAAAAAGATAAGTATGCAGCAGTCTGGAAGAAAATGATAAATAATGATACAGTTAGTGCTGTTTTTGTAACGACGGCTGAATCGTTACATTCTGAATGGAGATTGATACATTATTACATTTTCACTTCATTTGAACGAACGATGAGATACTAAGACTTAATTCAGCTTTGAATTCTATACCAACCGGTCCAATAGTATTGTTCTTCACACATTTGGAGAACACAAATACGTAGAAAAACTCACTTGGGAAACCCAGCCGTCTAATCAAAGTAACAGTAACACCAAGAAACGGAGGGAAAAATTAATCGGAGATGGTCATTCCAAATCAGCCATACTTTCCATTGTAAGTTTTCTGTAATTCCTACAGACAGCGAAAAGTAAAAGAAAGTTATTAATTGTACATTTAAGCGCCGCTGAAGAGTTCCAATAGAAGGAATTGATACAACTTGCTACCTTACAACAGCAACACATTTCAGTCTCCGTATTCCTCTGGATTCAAAAGACGACCTAAGACATTGAGACGTCAGTTTTTGTACTTAAAGACCTAGAAACGTTAGTTTTTTTACACATAGAGACCTGACACACTGGCCTCTAGGAATTTACAAAGCTCAGATCTGCAAGTGGAAACCTAGAAATGTCAGCTTTGTGCCTTGATAACCAGAGACGACAGCTTTGCACCTATAGAAGAAGGTAAAGCTTTAAACTGCTAGGTCTACTGATGTCAGTTTGCACCTGAAGGCCCAGAAAAGTTACACTTTCGTCCAGAGACCTGGAGATGTTAGTTTCGCACCTACAGGCTCCATGTTCTCATCTTGAGGTTTATATGTGTCATTTGTGTACATGCAGTTAGTTCCAAAGTGAAGTGACCCGCACGTGACCGCAGGCAGAAATCGAGACAAATGTAAAACTAAAATTCCTGTACCGCGCCGAACGAAAGAGACAAACAAATTACAAGACTAAACCGTATCCATTTTGCCCCTAGTTTGAGGAGATAATTGATTGTTCGTTCTTCGTGTTCATTGTCTTCTATGCCTGAAGAAGACCAAACAGGTCGAAACGCATTGTGTTTTGTCGTGTGATTTATTTGTCTCTTTCGTTCGTCGACATTGTAATTTTTCTTTTCAAACCTGCGTACATAAAGACGTCAGCTTTTCATCCAGAGCCCCAGAGACGTCAGTTCTGCACCCAGTGACGTAAGTTCCACATCTTGACACGTCACGTTTGCACCCAGAGAATCCAGTGGTGCATCTACAGACCTCTAAATTGAATTCCTTTTCAGACAATAAAAACATGCAGATTTGATGCCGATCCACCTGACTGTTTCTGTTTGTTTGTTTTAACTCTTTGGCAGCTGGCTGGCAGACAAAACAATCAGCGGACAGGCACGAGCAAGAGCTATTCTGCACGCGGATTAAAGAGTGACATTTCCTGACCCCAGTCTTTAACGTTCACTTCATCCCCCCCCCCACACACTCCCCGCTGTCTTTACTCCACTCTCCTTCCCTCTTCTGCAGTCAAAAAGACAACTCCAAATCTATTTCGAGTCCTGTCCAAGCTGTCATGGCTCTGATTGAAATGCCGTTAAGCGAAAGACCACTGGGTGTGGTTGTGACATCACTGACATTAAAAAAAAAAACTTTTTTCTTTCTTTTTTAATATTTTTTTGTTTGTTTGTTTCTCTTTTCTTCGGTTTTGTGGTCTTTGCTGCGTCAGTGCCATTGTGCTTTCACACGCATCGTCCTGGCTGGCTGAAACTGAGCTCCTTCTTGGTTCCATCGGTCACTGCCACAGAGCCAGCATGTTTAACGACAGATTGCCAACAGGACACTCCCAGGCGGAGATCCTTTTGCCGACTTTCTTCTCATGTTCTCTGAAATTTCTCCTGCTCCAGCTTTCGATTTTCAGTTTTCAGCTTTATAAGATCTACGCCGACCACTCTGGGCACTCGTAGGGCTGTAGAAAGTCTGTCACAACAATGTATGTGTGTGTGTGTGTGTTGTGTGTGGTGTGTGTGTGTGTGTGTGTGTGTGTGTGTGTGTGTGTGTGTCTGTGTCTGTGTGTGTGTCTATGTCTGTGTCTGTGTGTCTGTGCCTGTATCTGCGTCTGTGTGTCGATGTATTTGTTTGTGTGTGTGTGTGTGTGTGTGTGTGTGTGTGTGTGTGTGTGTGTGTGTGTGTGTGTATAATATTTGTCTGTCTGTCTTTCTTCTGTCTGGCTGGCTGTCTGTCTGCCTGCTGCCTGCCTGTCTGTCTGTCTGTCTGTGCTCTGTCTGTCTGTCTGTCTCCTCTGTTCTCTCTCTCTCTCCTCTCTCTCTCTCTCTCTCTCTCTCTCTCTCACTGTATGCATGTATGCATGTATGTATGTACGTATCTATACAGTGATATATAAATGTGTATCCGTCTATCTACCTATATTTTATCTATCTGCCTGACTTTCATCTGTCTATCTATCTATCTATCTATCTATCTATCTATAAAGAGAGAGAGAGAGAGAGAATGAGTGAGACAGAGACAGAAACAGTCAGACAGACTGACAGATAGAGATTTGCACATAATACATGCTCATCACTAACAATACGTATAAATATAACTGAAAATATTGAAATTCTTAAGCAAAACAGAAAGAAAGAAAGAAAGAAAATGAAAAAGAAAAAAAAACTGACATTCTGAGACTGTTTATCATACTCTGCTGGATATTTTATTTCGCAGATTGTAAAAAAAAAAAAAAAAAAAAGCTAAGAAAAATCATATACATACAGGTGTCATCAAAACGAACAAAAAGAGCACAATCATAGTGACACTGACACTGCTGAATGGACAGTAAGTTTTTTCACTCTGGACATTGTGGACAGTGTTATCATCCAGTCTCCAGGCAGCAACAGAAAAGTTGGCAAGGTATAAATCTGCTCACCTATTTCAACTCCGGATTTCAGACTTTTATGCAATTGATTTTCGGATGAAACATTACCAAAATATGAAGTGTATATGCCATGGCAATGTTACCCCCCCCAGTTCATCATAATTTTTTTTATTATGTTTTAATTGAGGACTTTCTTCCAAGCAATTGTGCCATCTACAGACGCTAGGAATATTGATTATTTGATTTTTTTTCTTTCCTGTTTTTTTTTGTTTTTGTTTTTATTTATTGCTGTCACTGGAATCGCTGGTTAAATTAAACGCTAACCTTTAGCAAAGCCAATAAAGCAGCATTCCTTAATTTCAAATGTTCGTTTTTTTTTCCATTTCCATTATCTATCTCCCGCTCCCCTCCCTTTCCCCCCCCCCCCCCCCCCCCCCCCCCCCCCCCCCCCCGCCTCGCACGCACACACACATACATTATCCACCTCCTCTTATACCCTTATTTCTCACACTTTTTTTGTAATCAACATTCCACAATTTAAAAATAAATCTCAATTAGATGGCTGCAAGAACTTAAATGTGTGACGGGACAACAACACAATCTTCCTTGCTATAACTGAAACAAGAGGAAACATTGTAATTACTTTCTAGAGCCATAAATGGAATTTGGGTAACAAAGACAAAGTAATAGTGGATGACAGTAAAGAAGACACAATAGCCGAGAGAGAGAGAGAGAGAGAGAGAGAGAGAGAGAGAGAGAGAGAGACAGACAGACAGACAGACAGACAGACAGACAGACAGACAGACAGACAGACAGACAGACAGACGGACAGACAGAGACAGAGACAGAGGGACAGACAGACTGACAGACAGACAGAGAGACAGAGACAGAGATTTGGAACTTTGGTAGAAGGTGCGGATGAGAGATTGCTGAGTAACTTCCTGTCGGTTTGTCACGTGACACTTACCTCTTCTTCAGCGCCCCCTCTGAGTTGCATTAGTTTCACGTTAGTCACACTCCTACTCTCTCGGACACAGACGCATTGATGGCTTTACTGTCACAGTCCCAGCGTTAGCAATAAATAGGAATGAATACTATCAAGTAGTATATGGCGTTACCGTTCAGAGAAGACATTGCAGTGCTGCTGAGTCGATTTGGTGATGTTCGATGATGCCTGATCTGATCCCGCACGAGACGCTATTTAGCTGCTGAGCCCAGTGTGTTATGCTAGCGTCTCTTTCTTGGAACAGTCCTGTCTCTTTTAGTCCAACATGTGGGGGACATCCAGAAAGCCTGCAACTGACCATGATTTACTGGCCGCTGCGGTGCGACCAGTGTACTTTGTGTTGTACCGAAATGTCAAAACCACATGGGACATAGGCACAAACTAGCAACTACAAGACCATAGACATAGGCACAGACTAGCAACTACAAGACCATTCAAACGAGTGTTCCGGTATAGCCACATTTATCGTGTTATATGGTATATGATATTTTGTTACAACAATTGTCTAAATGGCCTCAATTGTCAGAACATTATACAAAGCTCTTGTGAATGCTACGATCTTCTTAACAACCAAGTTTGAACCCTACGCTACCTCCGTAAAAGACACGTTATTGTCAAACATGGTATGGATAAAAAGTATAATGATCAAGTTATTTTTTTCAGTAGTTTATTATTCAAACGTGAACACAAAATGAGTCTGTGTAATCACCTCTCTTAGTTCTCTCTCTCTCTCTCTCTCTCTCTCTCTCTCTCTCTCTCTCTCTCTCTCTCTCTCTCTCTCTCTCTCTCTCTACCATGTACATCCTCTTCGCTACCTCCCTTCCTCTTCTTCGTCCTTTTTTTTTTTTTAAACCTTATTCGACCATTTCCAAGCCAGAACCGAAATAGGTAAATCAGACTTAATTACAGTCCACCAGGCTGCCAACTTGGTCTGATACCAGCCTCGTTGAAGTTGTGGTCTCGTCTGCAGTCGATAGACGTCCTTCACCCTCCAGTGCCCTTTCCCCTTCCCTCCCGCTCCAATCAACCTCCTTTCTTAGCATCGTAACCCCCCCCCCCCCCCCCCATTCTCCCTCCCCCCCCCCCTTCCTATGTTGTCTTCCCCGTCTCCTCTCCCTCCTCTCCTCACTCCATTGAGGCAATCATGACTGAGCCATAAACTGAAACCCGCTCGGCATCACAGCGCAGAAGCCCATTTTCCATGCATCTTCAGTCTTTTCCTGTCTTCCTGTCTGTCTTTCTCTCTATGCCCGTCTTTCCTATGTGTCTGGCTGGCTGTCTGTCTGTCTGTATGTCTGTCCTTCCCCGCCCTGCACGCTTCTCACATTCCCAACTCCCGTCGTTTACCCCCTTCCCTCTCAACCGTCTGTGTTGCGAACTTCA
>JADBJO010000704.1:337500-350000 GCA_016801955.1 Conus betulinus | reverse complement strand
CGATAGTAGTAGTAGTAGTAACAGTAACGGTAGTAATCGAAAGAGTAGTAGTAGTAGTAGTAGTAGTAGTAGTAGCAATAGTAGTGGTGTGGTGGTGTTGGTGTTGTTGGTGGTGTGGTAGTGAGTGATGCTAGCAGCAGCAGCAGCAGTCATTGTCATTGTTGTTGTTCCTGTTGCTGTTGTTGTAAGTTATCATCTAGAAAATGAAGGAACATTAAAGATGCAGGTAAACAGGTTTTTTTCTTCTGTTAACAAAAACAGATCTGTTCAAATACTGTGGATACGCACTGATAGAGGCGCTTTTCATCGGAAAATCCGAAATTTTGGTCCATCAATTATTGTAAAGTATTAAATCAAAACGTTACCTCAATGTACATCAGTTAGCTGATAATACACATTTTGAATGTATAGTGAAAGAAAAACTGAGGCTAAAGTGCCATATAGAAATAGTATTTTGGTACGAATATTGCATCACGAGAAGCGTGCAGGTGGCCGTTCCATAACTGCCAGAGAGGGAAGCTTTCATCTGGGTCAGGACGCTTTATACTGCACCTGTTCAGAGCAAAGAAGAGAGAGAGAGAGGGAGAGAGAGAGAGAGAGAGAGAGAGAGAGAGAGAGAGAGAGAGAGAGAGAGGGGGAAGGGGTGGGGAAATGACTGACAAGTGGGAAAGTCAAGTAAGGGGAGGGGGAGTGGTGGGTAGAAAGCGCCATGTAAAGAAAATAACAAGTCAAAATTGTATTCCCAGAAGACAGAATTTGCTTTATCGTCTGCCACTGCTAGTGCTGACAAAGACGCTCACGTTTTCTGCTTTTTCTTGTGGGTGTTGCTGTTAGATTTGTACGTATATGACCTTTCCTTCGCCAAGCCACATTAAATCCTTCATCTCTCTGGTGCATGGAATCATGACATGTGAGACAAATAGGGTAATTGCTTCCCTGTAGCTATTCTTCTTCTTCTTCCTCTGATGATGATGATGATGATGATGACGACGACGACGAAAACGACGACGACGACGATGATGATGATGATGATGATGATAGCCTATTACTTACCACCATGTTCGTATTTTATCATCATCATTGTCTTTTTTCTTAACTGAAATCCCACAGTCTCTAGACTCGCTGCAGTCTGGGAACGGCTTATCCCCAAAATGCTGTGGACATAGGGGACGTTAACCTCACCATTTTATAAGCAAGGATCGCGTGACGGTTTCCACTCCCCATCCGGGCATGGGGAGGCGAAAGACAATTATGCTTCCGCGGATCGCTGTCCGACTGCCGGCCTGTCTGTCTATCTAGCTGTCTGTCTGTCTGTCTGTCTGTCTCTCTCCGCTCTTTCTCTCTCTCTCTCTGTGCCTCAGTCTCTCTCTCTTCTCTCTCTTTCTCTCTCTGTGTGCCTCAGTTCTCAGTCTCTCTCTCTTCTTTCTTTTGTCTCTGTCTGTCTGCCTGCCTGTTTCTCTCTGTCTCTCTCTCTGATCTCTCTCTCTCTCTCTCTCTCTCTCTCTCTCTCTCTCTCTCTCTCTCTCTCTCTCTCTCTCGGCAAAAGCTGAAAGAGAAAATATTTTAGACCTGGCGGCCAGGGTCGGCTGGCAAAGAAGGATCGAGGAGGAGAGGGGAGAGAAGGGGTGGGAAGAAGGGGGAAAGGGAAGATTCCCGGAGGCCGTTCTGATGCCAGAATCCCTGTTTATGGAATATAAAATCTAATGCCAGATATACAATCCCGCGCAGAACCCTTTTTGCTGAGCTGCAGACGAGAAAAGTGTCAAGGTACCAATCCTGTCTGTGTCTGTCTTGCTGGTGCTTGAGTCGTTCTTCGTTTCATCAAGATCATAAGAAATAGTGTTGTTGTCATTTTATAACCTGTTTTATGATAGTTTGATTTTCCCCCCCCAGTTTTATATGTTTCGATTCCACCCCCCCCC
Organism: Conus betulinus; assembly: GCA_016801955.1. Lineage (NCBI taxonomy): Eukaryota > Metazoa > Mollusca > Gastropoda > Neogastropoda > Conidae > Conus > Conus betulinus. Next base: position 348,078 of record JADBJO010000704.1, on the reverse strand, counting down.
CCCCCCCCCCCCCCAGTTTATATGTTCTCTTCCTCTTCCTCCCTTCTTCCTTTTCATCTTCCCTCTATTCCTTTCCCCGTTTTCTTCCGTCCCTACTTTCCCGTGTTCACTCCTTCACCCATCCTTTCTCTTTCCCCATTCCTTTTTTCATGTTTCCCTCCCTCCTCCCTTCTTTTCCTTTACTCTTCTTTCCATTCTTCCTTTCTCCATTTGTTTATATATATATATATGTATATATATATATATATATGTATGTATGTATATATATATATATATATATACTAAAACCTCTGATATTGTTTTGATATTGTTTTAAAAGAGCTCGACCCCTTGGGAGCAACATCTATTAAAACCAGGTGATTAAAAAGGTTCTACAAAAATTTGTTTCGTGCTTGTCTGCTCTCATCAGATAATGCTTGGGTCGCTTTTTCGCCGATGTTATATAGCTTGTAGGGGGCCCTGCTTGCACGTGCGGATTGGCTGCACGTATTTTCTGTGTTTCAGGTAAATGTTTAGGGTGCGTTTTTCGACAATGATTTCCATTTGTGCCTGCAGTTGTTTACTATTTCAGTTTTGGTATTTAGAGTTGCTAAGTGTGGTTTTACATAGTATTAACCATTTTTCAGTTAGGCATAGGTTGCATCTTTTTGAAATATTATATATATATATATATATATATATATATATATATGTGTGTGTGTGTGTGTGTGTGTGTGTGTGTGTGTGTGTGTGTGTGTGTGTGTGTGTGTGTACCTTTCGTCATCCCCCTTTGTTCACCCCTTCTCTTCCTTCCTTCGATTTTCCATATTTCTTTAGACCCTCACTTTTCTTCCTTCTTTTTTCGTCCCGTCCTCATTTCCTTTGTTCCTATCTTTGCCCCTTTCTTTACTTCCTTCCCCCCCCCCCTCTCTCTCTCTCTCTCTCTCTCTTTCTTCCACCTCTGCTACTTTTTTTTCTCATTTCCTTCTTTGCTTCTTTGCTTCCTTTATTGCTCACCCCATCATTTTTCTTCTTTGTTTCTTTTCTTTCTTACTCTCTTCCTCCTTCATTCCTTTCTCTTTCTTTTTATTGATTCTCACGCATATTGATTTCATACTTTTTGGTTGAAAATCTAAATCCTATCCACATAATCTACACACAATCACAGAAGTTTGCAAAAGTTTGAATCTATCTATCAACCACAAGTCTGTCCATGCACATATGTATTTATGTATCTATCCATCAATTTATCAATCTATTCAAAATTTTGTGATAGTAGTTGCTGTAATGTAGATGGATTGATACACAGACAGACAGACAGACGGATAGAAAGATAGACAGACATGTAGGCAGGCAGACAGACAAACAGATAAATGGATAGATGTCAGATATTTATCACCCATGTAAGGTAGCAGGTCAGCTACATAGAGGTCAGCTACAGAGAGAGAGAGAGAGAGAGAGAGAGAGAGAGAGAGAGAGAGAGAGAGAGAGAGAGAGAGAGAGAGAGAGAGATTCATCTTCCGTGTAAGATCAGTAGCACAGCTCCAGCTTCGCTTCTTTCTACTTCGTTCATACACGGCCATTCCAAGGCCAGTACCATCGGGTAGTGCTCAGGCAACCCGCCAGATGAGACTCTGTATTGCTGCTGAGTCAGTTTGGAACTTTCTCTTTGGAACCCGTCCTACTCTCACGTGCGCAAGATACTACCTACTCACTTCTCCATCGGCAGCAATGATAACTTAGCCAGGATGCCAGCGCCGGCGAGTCTTCCCCCCTCCCTGGGTCGCCATTTTCTTTTCATTTCATTTTGTTTCTAGCTAAGCCGACATCAAGGGAAAGGGGCGTAAGGGGGGGGGGGGGGGGGGGGGGGGGGGGGGGGGGGGGGGGGCATGCTAAGGTAGTTACTCCGCCAGAATCTATTCCATATGCGCATGTCAACATTTTCTGTATTCCAAACACGTTAAAAACGGTCTAAAACTGGATTTTTTGCCACGACATCTTGAATGAAGCCACTTTTTTAAACGGAATAAACTGGATTATTTGTTACAAAATCTTAAACGATCTTTTTAAAAAGTATAAACGTCTTTCAAGAACAAAATCACATCTGACAGAACGTTTCTGAACGAAGTCTTCATGGAGTCTCCTGCCCATTTCTCGTGTTGAAGTCATGCAAATTCCAACATTCCGAAAGAACATGTTCTTAGTAAGTGGCTCATGACTCTCCATGCACCATGGAGTCTTTTCGCCTGTACGAGAGTGAGTGAAAGGACTGGTCTCTGTGTGATCGGCACACAACTGGTTCCTCCGTTGAGCTACTATCGTGTCACGTTCTGTAGCCATCACGCAATGTCAGGTGCCTGGGAGCAGTTACGTCCCTTGACGTATTAATGGAATGCGCTGTGCACGCCTGCACCCTATGTCAACACAGCGCAGTCTTCCAAGAGTGGTGCGAGATTGCTCCAGGCTGGTTGGATTGGCTGTTGAAGACGATACTTCTCTGGGTCCTACTGGCACCTTCAGATGTGTGTGTGTGTGTGTGTGTGTGTGTGTGTGTGTGTGTGTGTGTGTGTGTGTGTGCGCGCCGCGCGCGCGCGTGCGCGCGTGTGTGTGTGTGTTTATTTTTCTTTCAGGTCAGCAGTGGTAGATGGAAGAAAGTCTATAAGATTTGGACGTATCTGAAAAAGGTTTATTATCGATTTCCATATTTCATTATTCCAGCCAGAGGCCTTTGACGTGATTTTTGACCTTTGGGTTTCGGGTCTGTGTGGGGGATGGGCAATAAGGACAGTTTCTTATTTTTTGCATTCTTAACAAAACATCGCAAATCGCCACCGTGTCCATCAACAACAGTTCACAAGGAACTTACCCATATGGTAGAGTTAGACACGAGCTCACCAACTAGTGGACGTGCGTAGGAGACTTAAATCGAAGGAAGTGCTGCGTGCCTTTGCTTACTCTTAATTAAATCAAATCTAAAGTTAATCTCAAGTTGATCTTTTCAAGCCGAAACTTAATACCACGGCAAAAAAATAGCACCAGTGTGCGCTGCCAAAAACGAAACATCGTTTATCATAGAACACACACACACACACACACACACACACACACACACACACACACACACACACACACACACACATGTACATACAAATGTACATACACACTCGCGCACATATACATAGATGCATACACACAATTACACGCGCGCGCGCGCGCGCGCGCGCGCACACACACACACACACACACACACACACACACACACACACACACACACACACACGCGCGCGCGCGCGCGCGCGCATTCACACACACACACACACACACACACACACACACACACACACACACACACACACACACACACACACACACACACACTCGATGAGGGCACAGAATTACGTCAGTGTGCATATAATCTCCAGCAGATTCAGCCTGCTTTTCAGCTCTATCCGAAGAAATGCCATCCACACACACCCAACCCGATGTGGCTTCTAGCCTCCAAGGTACGACAGCCTAAAAAAAAAAAACAAAACGGAACAGAAGCAACTCTAGATAAAAAAAAAAAAAAAAAAATTCTGTGTCCCGGAACAAATAAACAAGCAAAACAGCTCTTCTAAGTATAATTCCTTGCCTGCTCCTCCTCACACACTTCTACCCCCTCCCGTCTCGTGTGTCTCTCCCCCCCACCCTCTCCCCAACACCTGTTATCTTCCACTTCCAGCCTCAGTGTCGTTCCTGAGGCGAATGAATAAAAAAAAATTACACAAAAAGCACCTCCAGACGCTCGCGCGCGCGCACACTCACATACCGCGATGATGAAGCCCGCAGTCTTCTCCAGGTCGGAACGGGCTCCCCAAAGCTGCGCCTGTAACTCCGCTCCCCCGGCCAGGTTTTGTGTCTTAGAGCTGCGTGAGTAGCAAAGTGCAGGAGGACATGTTCAGGGGTCTGGGGTCCAGTGCCGCATGGACACTGGTCAGTGTAGGTAATCTTCAGGCGGTTAAGGTGGCTCAGCAGTCTGCAGTGGCCGGTCCTCAGTCTGAAGAGGATTGCCTGCTGGTGCCTTTGGAGCTGATGAGTCGGGTCAGCACCACTCTCTGCACCCAGCCTTCTCTTCCACTGGGACTGAAACTGGTGTGGGATGATGGTCTTGGCCTCCCTGTAGGTCACGGGGTGGCTGAACTGCTCCATTTTGCTGCCTGCTTGGAGACAGCATCAGCTTTTTCGTTGCCCATGATCCCACAGTGAGACGGAATCCACTGAAGCGTAATGACAGACTGTTTTTGAGAGTTCATGGAGGCAGCCAAACAAACGCAACATTAGCGTATTAGACACACGATGCAACGCCAAGGTGTAATGGCATCTCACACACACACACACACACACACACACACACACACACACACACACAACACACACACACACACACACACACACACACACACACACACTCGCAGGCACATACGCAGATACATATTACACACATCATACGCATGAAGAGAGAGAGAGAGAGAGAGAGAGAGGGAGAGAGAGAGAGAGAGAGAGAGAGAGAGAGAGAGAGAGGAGGTTCTGACATACGCAACACTGAAAATACATACTGACACATACAACATAGATATACCAAAAAGTTAAAACATACATACTGGCTTCAGCATCTTAACACGTACCGACTTATGTAACGCAGATATTGGAGATCATGTGTCAATATTGGGTCTCTTACGCAATTAAACTCCCCCAACTATGAGGTATTTTATGGGGAGCAAAATGTTGAACATGTTACGGTTTGTTTTCCGCCACTTGAGAAAATAGCTCTTCAGATCTGAACAGACTGTGACAGCGGCGAGTTGAAATATTTGATATTTACTGTTTGGTAGTTTCTTGTTTATTCTGACAGATAGTATAAACGATCTTGTGAAAAATGAGAGGGATTTTCTTTATCGATCTAAGGTTTCCTCAGCTAAATTATACAGCCACTTCCCGATGCGTTGAAAGCGGATTCACAAATCCATAAGCATTCATTTGAAAACGGTGCTTGTTTATTTTAAACACCCATTTTGCTGATATCATGGCAGTGGAATATTCTTATAATGGGCATAGTTGGCTCATTATTAGAATAAGGATCGCCTAACTCAGGGAATGATTTACATGTTGACATTGATCAAGTTATTGGGTCCATTCAGAAAAAATGGGAGTCTCACCAGGATAAGAGCTTTCATATTTCATCTCTTCCGCTACAATAATTTGCAGGGATGTGGGAAAAAAGGTGGTGGGCTAAGGATAGGAGTGGGGGTGGGGTGGGGGGTAAGCGGTCGGCAGCAGGTTATTTTTTTTCTTTTTCTTTCAGACTCTCTTTCATGGAACTGGATAAAATTTGGTTTGGACATTTTACTGGTCATTACTTTGGTCGACTTAAAAAATTTTATTCACAAGGATTTTTCTACTTTTTTTTTTTTTTTGGGGGGGGGGGGGGGGGAGAGTAGGAAAGAGTTAATGATACAGACCATATATGTCGTGCCCTCTAAAAGAGACATAAGAACTGTAAACTGTCCAGAAAAGAGGAGCTTGGTTTATGCTGGGCGATTACCAAGGAACAGCCAGAGGCAACATTACGCTGACATAAATGAAATTGCCAATACTGCAGAAACAGGAGACGTGTGGCCCGCCTGTCAACGCTGCGCGAATTACTCCGCTAAGAGACAGAGGCAAGTTGTCAGCGTCTGTGGGCTCTCCAAACAAGACCTGATGAGGCCCGTGATCAACAGCCCACCAGAATTCATTGTCTGTGAGACCAGCGCAGTGTGTGCTGGTTTGGAACTCTGTCCCCAAGGACGTAGTACAGGCACCGTCAACAGATGTCTTGACTGCAAAAACATCGAACGACCCGTAACCTGGTGCCCGTCCCACTTCTTGTTCTTCAATCCGCCGTTGTAACTATGACTCTGTGCTTACTACTAAAAACAAAAACAAAACACACAAACAAACAAAAAAACCGAACATTCTCTGATGATTTAAAACAAAACATTTCAGTGTTGTAATCGAATGACTTTAAGATATTTTCATTCGGCCGAGATGTGCCCTTTGTTTCTGTTTCATGTTTTTGGAGTCGAAGCAGGCACTAATGAAGCATGGTTTATCATACATGATCATTAAAAAAGAATAAGTGGTTTCCTTTCTCTTATATGAATACAAGTACACTTCTATGGATAATGATTTTGACAATTCGAATCTGTGTTAAGGTATACATCTTCTGCGTCTGTAGCTACATTTCATAACTGCCATTCTAGTATATCTACAGTGTCCTTTTCAGTGCGAATAAAAAATGACTGACTATAATAAGGGTGTGCGTGTTTTTGTGTATCTGTGTGGGTGTGCATGTATGTGTGTATGTATGTGTGTGTGTGTGTGCGTGCGTGCGTGCGTGTGTCTTTGTGTGTGTGTGTGTGTGTGTGTGTGTGTGTGTGTGTGTGTGTGTGTGTGTGTGTGTGTGCATGTATGTATCTGTGTGTGTGTGTGTGTGTGTGTGTGTGTGTGTGTGTGTGTGTGTGTGTGTGTGTGTGTGTGTGTTGTATATGCATATGTGTGTGCGTGTTTGTGCATGTGTCTTGCTTTTGTCATCATCTTTGCCACTGGCACTGGCTATAATTACGGGAAGGCATCTGTCATTTCAGAACCGAAGCTTAAAAGGCAGGGAAAAAAATGGCCCACGTAAAGCGACTGTCGTTAGCATCACGTTTAACAGCCGGCAGCTGGCATACAGTTACCGCGAGAACGGGTCAGGTGTGACTATTTGTTCTCCCCCTTTTGCCTTCAGGGGGGAGAGCACTCCGCTGTCTCTAAAAAAATACAAGATCGACATTTTTTTTTTTAGCTGGTAATCTTTCTTTATTTCTTTTCTTTCTAAACACGCTGATCCATGATTTCTGCTCTTATGCAGTTCGTTTGTTTAAAGTGGTCTTTTTCCGTTCTGTCCCGTTCTCTCTCTCTCTCTCTCTCTCTCTCTCTCTCTCTCTCTCTCTCTCTCTCTCTCTCTCTCTCTCTCTCTCTCTCTCTCCTCTCTCTCTCTCTCTATGTCTCAGTCTCTGTATCTGACGCAAACGCGAAATTTAGAGGGGACATTTACAGAGACCGGCGTTTGTATCTTTCTATTGTGGGCCCCTGTGACACTAATCCTGACCAACCTTAAATGAATTTGATTGTCTGTGGTCTCTTTCCCATACGTCTGAAACATTGCGAAAAAAAAAAATTGTCTATGGTCTCTTTCCTGTACATGTGAAACAGTGTGAGGTAGTGGTTAACAAACAGAATTTGTTAAGAATATATAAAGGCCTAGGAGTACATAGATATATGCATAACGATATGTGTTATTGCTAAGCACAAAAACACTGGCATGATGGAGTTCTTATATCTAACAACATTATTTCGTCGGTTTTGTTTCTGAACCACAACTCAACTGATGTGCATTCGACCCACTATTGAACAACTGGCGAAAATGGGTTTCCTTGCTTTAATATTGTGGAAAGTATTTTACAGATTAATTAAACATCGCATTATATGTTAAGAAAATGAATTCAATATAAATTCCATATAGACAACGAGTAAAATGCAACGTTTGTGCCAAAAAGGATTTTACCTATAAAGTCAAGACACGTTCGTAATCATCATCTTCTTCTCCAAAATTTGCTTTCAGCTACACGATTTTTTTTTCTATTAATCGCAGTCGCGCACTTTTTGTCATTCTGTTTTTGTCCCATTTCTATCGGCCTCGAACACATGGACCATGGAAAGAGAAAGCAGATTTCTTCAACACTAATTCAGCTGTCTTTTCTTTACCCCCAAAAACCCCTCCATTTCTCCTCTTCCAATCCTGTACAGAATGCTTGCTTATGCATTTGCAAATTCCTGATTTATCATAGGCGATTGCACTGCCTTCTTCGTGACCAGTTTTCATATGTTTGGAATGATAGCAACCCTGACACCTCATATCTCTGGGTGGAGTTGGACGCACAGAAGTCTAGCTCCTTGTCTCAGGATAAGTGTATTCAAAATCTACAATCGACAGGCCCTGTCAAATTTTCAGTTCTGTGTATACGTCTCACCTCAGTTTAACTACTGGTCCGTTCTAGACAGTACACAAATCATCAGTTCTTATTGATGTCGAAAGTGTATAGGAGAAAACATTGTCATTCAAATGAACTCTCTGATTGTTCCTGATCCTATATATGGTTTGATTTGTTTGTTCGTTTCCTTGTTTTGTTTTCTTGTTGCTTTCTTCCCCATTTTATTGGAAAAAAAATCATCAAAACGTTGTACGGATCTACCGACATTTCATATGAAAATTACATAAAATTGTTTGTTTCATGGGATCATTATTTTTTTTAATTAAGAAAGAAAGAAAAAAGACGAAAAAAGAACAAAAAAAGTTGGATTTCAGGTATGAAACAGTTTGCATTGATATGCAAGTGCCAGCTTAAATAGCTTAAAATAGAGTTAAGCTTTAAGAATCATAAAACTCGACAAGGACAGTAATAACATCCCAGGTTTGTCATTACTGTTGTTGATTTTGCAAACACTGGGAAGGAACAGATGAGGAGGGATGCTAAGCGAAGGCTGCTGCTGATGAAGGTGACGACGACCTTGACCACGACGATGACGATGATGACGTCGATGATGATGATGATGTGATGATGTTGACGATGGTGGTGGTGGTGATTGTGATGATGATGATGATGATGATGATGATGGTTATTATTATTATCATTATTATGAAGAAGAAGAAGAAGTCATATACTCTATTTTTCAGCCCTTTTCAGGATAGCACATCCTTCTGATCAGTACATAGCTGATTGCAATAAGTTGAATAACAAAAATAATGTTTATCAAGCACCTCGTTTCTTGGTGTTTCGTTTCAGAGAAAGGAAAAGACAAGCACAGCACACAAATCGCATCACACAGGTTTCAGTTTATTATTCATGCGATTTATTTCTATTTTACTGAGAAGCAAGGAAAAGTGTGACCTGTGGTTTATCTCTTAACCCAAATTACATTCGGTGCAGAAGACAAACAACGTGGATTAAAGGGATGGCAGAGGCACAAGACAGTCTACGCGCACATCGTAATACTTTGATTGACACGACAAGAAAGTCTATTATTCTTTATGACACAACGAGAAGGAAAAGGGCACAGGTAGCCAGAGACTTTCTTTTCTTTTTCTCCAAACAAAATTCCTCACCAAGCACACACACACACACACACACACACACACACACACACCACACACACACACACACACACACACACACACACACACACACACACAGAGAGAGAGAGAGAGAGAGAGAGAGAGATTTTATACAAACATTGGACAGTGTTAGCCAATTAACAGTATCATAAGACTGTGGACAGTTGGACAGCATCACTGGACAGGATAACAAGACTTTGTGGGTGATTTGACATGGTCAATCAACAGGTTAATAAGACTGTAAAGGTAATTTGACATAGTGAGTCAACAGGACAATTGTCAGTCAACAGGTTAACAAGAATTTGAGGATCATTTGATATTGCCATTCAGCAGGCTCACAAGACTTCACAGGCAGTCTGGCATTGTAAGCAGACAGGGCAGAAAAGATTCTGTGCAAAATTTGACAGAGTGGACAGGATCACAAGACTTTATGGGCAATTTGACAATGTAAAGGAGTAGCAACACCAGTCTTTCTATTTATCTTTGGAATTAAACATTGTCACCGAACAATCACAAGATTCTGTGGGCAATTTGACATTGTCTGAAGCAGATTTACAAGTCACTGGACAATCTGAAAGTTCAGCAATACAAGATCACTGGTGTTTGTGAGAAAATCTGACACAGTCTCAGGACAGGATCATGAAAATGTGGGACGTTTGACATATACATCAGGCAGGATCTTAAACTCTGTGAGCAATTTGATATTTCTGAAAGACACAATGGGCACCTGACATTGTCACTGGACATGCTCACTAAAGTCTTTAGCTGGACCTCAGTGGACCAGATCATAAGACTATAGGCAGTCTGACACTGTCAGTGGACAGGATCATAAGACTGTGTGCAATCTGACGTCGTCAGTGGACAGACTACTAAGACTGTTGGCAATGTGACTCTGTCAGTGGACAGGATCGTAAGACACAGTGGGCAATTTGACATCCTCAGTGGACAGGATCACAAGACACAATAGGCAATTTGACGTCGTCAGTGGACAGGATCATAAGACACTGTGGGCAATTTGACATCGTCAGTGGGCAGGCTCATCAAACACAGTGGACAGGATCATGAAACTGGGGAAAATTTTGACATCGTCAGTGGACAGGATCATAAGACACCGTGGGCTATTTGACATGTCAGTGGACAGGATCATAAGACACAGGGGGCAATTAAGACATCCTCAGTGGGCAGGTCATTGACATCCTTTGACATGGGACAGGATCATAAAACATCAAAATTGACATCGTCAGTGGACAGGATCATAAGACATTGACATCGTCAGTGGACAGGATCATAAAACACAATGGACAGGATCAAAACTGGGGGAATTTGACATCGTCAGTGGACAGGATCATAAGACACAGTGGGCA
>JADBJO010000704.1:327500-335000 GCA_016801955.1 Conus betulinus | reverse complement strand
GGAGGAGAGAGGGGAGGAGGAGGGGGGGAGGAGTGAGAGCCGAGGAGGAGAGAGAGGGGAGAGGGAGGCGCGGACGGAGAGAGAGAGAGGAGGGGAGAAGAGGGGGGAGAGGAGAGATGAGTCGGAGAGAGAGAGAGAGACGAGGAGGAACGAGAGAGAGGGAGAGAGAGGCGATGAGAGACAGGACAGAGAGCGAGGAAGAGAGAGAGAGGAGAGAGAGAGAGAGAGAGAGGAGATGAAGAGAGAGAGAGAGACAGAACAGAAAGACAACAGGAAAGACGGACGGACGGAAAACGGACAGACAGGACAGACAGAGACAGAGACAGAGACCAGAGACACACAGAGAGGAGGAGAGAGACGCATTATGTGAAGTCTTATATTCGTACCAAATGATCCGCAGCAGGCGCTTTTTTCATTGAAAACAAATCTGAGAATTGGGTCTGTCAGCTATTGTAAAGAACCATATTTGTCCAGTGGCGCAGCAGGTTTGTCGACGATCGATGCACCTTTGGAATTGTTTGATATGTGATTAGAACCTGAAACATAAAGTGCTTGTTTCGAAATAGATCTCTGATGGGTAACGTGTTTCATCACAACAATTGTGTCATGTTGGCCGTTACGGTAAGTGTGCCAGCGAGGGGAGGGCAGTTTTTTCAGTTAGGAGAGTTAGTTTTCAACAGGGTTCACGGAAGGAGTGATAAGGACGTGACGGACAGTAGGAAAGTCAAAAGTGAGGAAATGGGGGTAGGTAGTGCAGAGGGTCTGGGGTGAGTGGGTGGGTGAGGTTAGGTAGGTGTGGTTGTGGTGCAGACGGTACATAGCGAAAAGCGACACGAACACTTAATAAATAAGAACAAGTGTTTGGTTAGTAAAATTGTATTCACAGAAGAGACAACTTGCTTTGTTTCGTCTGCAACTGCTAGTGCTGACAAACAGGCATGCATTGCAGCCCGCTTGTGTTGGCAGGTGCCTGCATTAAATTTGCATGCACATGACCCTTTTTGTTTTCTCCCGTTGAACCTTTCACCATTCTGTCGCCTGTTTTCCCAGCATGTGAGACAAATAGGCACATACCTTATTGGCTGCTGTTGTGATGATGATGATGATGATGATGATGATGATGATGATGATGATGATGGTGATGATGATGACGATGATGATGATGATGGTGATGATGGTGATGTTTGACAACATGTGAGACAAATAGGCACGTTGGTTATTGGGTGCTGTTGTGATGATGATGACGACGACGACGACAACGACGACGACGACGACGACGACGACGACGATGATGATGATGATGATGGTGGTGGTGGTGGTGGGGTTGATGATGATGATGATGATGAGATGACAGATGATAGATGATGACTGTCCTATCATCGTCATATTCATAGTTTACTTTCATCTAATTATCTTCTTCTTTACCTGAGTTCCCACAACCACCCTACACACCACGGTCTTCTTCTGCGAACACCTGTCCTTAACATGGACATGGGGACGTTACGTTCTCCATTTGTAGCTAGGATCGTGTGACAGTCCCCCCCCCCCCCCCCACCCCCCCCCCCCCCCCCCCCCCCCCCCCCCCCCCCCCCATGGGGGAAGCAAAGGATAAATTACGCCTCCGTGGATCGCCGTTGTCCGTTGTCCGTCTTCTGTCTGTCTGTCTGCATTGTCTGTCTTTTGCGCTAGTCTGTCTATCTATATCTATCTTCTTCCTCTCTCCTTCTCTATCTTGCTCGTTCGCTCTTTCTCTGCGTCCGTGTGTCTATCTGTCTGTTTATTTTCTCTCTCTCTCTCTCTCTCTCTCTCCATCTCTCTCTCTCTATCTCTCCTCCCAGCAAAAATTCAGCAAAAATGAAAAAAAGAGAAGATCTCTCTCCCTCTCCCTCTCTCCTTCTTCCTCTCCTTCTCTCTCCTCCTCTGGACCTCCTGAAGAGGGAGCTGGTCTGAGAGAAGATTCTAGAGAGGGGAGAGAGAAGGCAGATCTAAGAGCTGGGAAGGAGGGGCTTGAAGAGTTGGAGGGGAGAGAGAGGAGATGAGTGAGAAGAGGGGTGTGAGAGGAAGACCCCCGGGAGGACCTTTCCCTGCCAGAATCCCTGTTTTATGGAAGAAAAAGAAATTGATGCCAGATACAGAATTCCTCGCAGAACTGTTTTGCTGAGCTGCAGGAAAGAAAAGTGTCAAGGTACCAATTCTGTTTGTCCTTTCGCTTCATTGTTCTTTCATTTCCTAACCAAATATGTCGGTGTCATTGAAAAAAAAAACTGGTTTATATAGTTAGTTTAAGCCCCGCACCCCCCCCCCCCCCCCCCCCCCCCCACCCCCCCCCCCCCCCCCCCCCCCCCCTGCACCCTGAGTTTAAATAGTATTTCCTTCCTTCTTCTTTTATCCTATCCTTCCTTCTCTTCTCCTTAATCCTCCTTTAATTCTTTTCTTCTTTCTAGCTTTCCGATGTTTCACCCCCTTTCCCATTCTATTCCTTTCTTATTTCTCTTTCCCTGATTCCCTCCTTCCTTCCTTCCTTCCTTTCTTCCTCCTTTATATTCTTTTCTTCTTTCTAGCTTTCCGATGCTCCCCCTTTTTTCCCATTCTATTCCTTTCTTATTTCTCTTTCCTGATTCCCTCCCACCTTCCTTCCTTTCTTCTTTCCTTTTTTTTTTTTTCGTTCTGCCTTTCCTCCGTTTCTTACTTATACTCCCTTCTTTCCCCCTTCGCTTCCTCTATTCTCTTCTTATCCCTTCCCTTTAGTTGTTTTCTTTTCTTTCTTTTTTTCTCCCATTCCTTTATCTTTCTCTTTATTGACTCTGACTCGTTCTCATTTTTAAACTCCATGTTACGAATGTGAATCTTATGATTTAAGAACCATTACAAAAGTTCGCAACACTCTGAATCTATCTATATGTCTGTCTGCGCAACTATGTGTCGAAGTATATATTGATCAATCTATCTATTCAACATGTTCTGGTAGTTGTTGCAAGATAGATAGATAGATAGACAGATAATTAGTTAGATAGATAGACAGATAGCTAGATAGCTTCCATGTAAGGTCAATAACATATAACTCCTACTCTGCTTCTTTCTATTTCCTTCAGACACAGACACACCCCCTGTTCATGTGGGGAAAAAAATCCCATATGTTGGAACGCCTCTGAACGAGGTCTTCATGGGGTTTTCTGTGAAATGCTAAAGTTAAGCGGCATACCAATCACGGTGCTCCATAGAAACATGCTTCATAGAGAGTGGCTTGTGACACGCCAAGCACGAAGGAGCTCCTCCCCTGTACGAGAGTGGGTAACAAGAGTGACCTGTGTGCGCTCGGCACAAAACCGGTTCTTCCCTGGAGGTTCTGTGCAGTCACGTTCAGTGGCCATCACACAAGGACATCTGCCAGGAAACAGTTACGTCCCTTGATGTCTTACTGGAATCCTGTGCGTGCCTGCAGCCTATGTCAACACAGCGCAGCCTTCCAAGAGCGGTGCGAGATCGCTCCCGGCTGCTTGGTTTGGCTGCTAAAGGCTGTACTTCTTGTGGGTCCCAGGGGCCATTTTTCTTGTCTTTCTTCTTTCGGGTCAGCAGTGGTAGAAAGTCTTTAAGATTTGGACGTATTTGGAAAAAGTTTTGTAATTGATTTCCGTGTTCCAGTACTCTTGCTAGAGGTGTTTGACATAACTATGAACTTTGGGGTTCGGATTCGTGTGGGAGATAGACCCCCACCCTCATTTTATTTTTTGTTTGCATCCTTAACAAAACATCGTACATTGCTACCACGCCCATCCAACAACAGTTCACAAGGAGCTTGGCAATATCGTGGAGGTTTACACGAGCTCGCCAATTCGTAGATGTGGAGAGAAGACAAAAACTGCAGAATCAGTTAATTACATTTACATACTACTGATTAATCAAATCCACCATTGATATCAGATTAACCGTCTCAAGCTAATCCTTAATACCATGATGGCAAAAGTAGCGTCAATGTGCATTGCCAAAAGAAATGTTTTCACAAAAATGCATCTCACACACACACACACACACACACACACACACACACACACACACACACACACACACACACACACACACACAACACACACACACTCACACGCACTCTATCTCTCACTCATTCACGCGCGCACGCACACACACACACACACACACACACACACACACACACACACACACACACACACACACACACACACACACACACACACACACACACTCGCACAAATCAGATACCAGTACAGATTACATCAGTGTGCAGATAATCTTCAAGCAGATTCCGCCTGCTTTTAGCTCTGTACGAAGAAATGCCATCCACATACACCCAGCCCTGTGTGGCCCCTAGCCTCCAAGGTACTAAAGCTTATAAAACAAACAAAACACAAAAAAAACATTTCTTGATCAAAATTCTATGTGCCCAAACAAATAAAATAAACAAAACAAAGATTCTGTTCTAAGTTTAATCCTTTGCTCATTCCTCTTCTTATCGCCTTCCCCACGCCCGTCCGCCACGTCTGCATCTCCCCCACCCTCTCTCCAACACACGCTATCTTCCACTACCAGACTTCCTTGTGTATTTCCTGAGGCTAAGCAATAAAAAGAAAAACACATAAAACACAGAGACAAGTACAAACAGAGAGAGACAGACAGAGACAGACAGACAGACAGACAGAGAGAGAGAGAGAGAGAGAGAGAGAGAGAGAGAGAGACGTGATCGCTCGCGGATATACAAAACAAAGTGTCTGTTTTACTGTGACAGATGATGTTTTGCACACACTTGGACTCCCATGCTACGATTTAACATATTGCTTGCATGCGTAAGCAGCAAACATCGGTACTGACATAGGCAACGTAAATACGCACAAACATACGCAAAGTTAACATATTTACGACGCACGATGCAGCACCAATAAGTAATGCGAAACACACACACACACACACACACACACACACACACACACACACACACACACACACACACACACTCACACACACACACACACACACACACACACACACACACACACACACACACACACACACACACACACACACACACACACACACACACACACACACACACACACACAGAGAGAGAGAGAGAGAGAGAGAGAGAGAGAGAGAGAGGGAGAGAAAGAGACAGACAGACAGACAGACAGACAGACAGACAGACATGCAGACAGGCAGGCAGACAGAGACATAGACAGACGGACAGCCAGCCAGACGGACAAACAGACGAACAGATAGACGGACAGACAGATAGATGGACAGACAGACAGACGGACAGACAGACAGACGGACAGACAGACAGAGAGAGAGAGAGACAGAAAAAGAGACAGAGACAGAGAGAGGAGCTGACACACGCAACACAAAAAATACATAATTTACATACACGACACAAATACGCAGTGATAACCAGTACAAAAAGGTTACAGCACGAGAAACACAAGCGTACCAACATAAGCAGCGCAAAGATACATTGACCTCAGCATCATAACACTTACTGACTTATGCAACACTAATGTAAGGGCGATCTCCCAAATTTCTAAATTGAGCCACACCACCGAAAGTGTTTTCAATAGGAAGCAAAACCTTGAACATGATACGGTTTGCATTCATTCACAACAGAAAATCGCTGTTCTGACCGAGCAAACTGCAAAAGCGGCGAGTTGCAAAAAGTGACACTTACTGTTTGGTAGTTTCTCATTTGTTATGATTGATGATATAAACGATCTCATGAAAAGAAGATGGATTTTATTATCGATCTGAGGTGTCCTCAGGTAAACAATGCAGCTATTTTCTGATGCATTGAAGGCGAATTCACAAACCCGTGTGTATTTGCAAACAGTGCCTGTTTACTTTAGATACCCAGTTTTGTTGATGTTGGGATACCTGAATATTCATATGCTGAATATAGTTGGTTCATTATCGGAATAAGGACGGCCCGATACAGGCAATAAATGACATGTTGAGATTAACTGAATAGCTGGTAGGTACAGGAAAAACATAAGTCTCATGAGCATAAGGGCTTCAGCATTTCTCATTCCCGCCATGCTTGCAGCTGTGATGTGGAAATAGGGGTGGGTGGGCTGAGAATGGGAGGTGGGGAGGGGAGGGGGTAGCAATCGAGCTCGAACGTCTATAATTCCATCCGAATCATTGTGGACAAGGTTTTCTTTTATATTAGTTTCGTTTTCGTTCCAGATCTTAAGACTCAATATCATGGAGTTATAAAAAAAACTAAAATCAGTTTGTGCATTGTACTAGTCACTGAGTTTGATCATTGTTTCCGAGGATTTTAACTTTTTCTTTTTCGGGGAAGGGGAGAGTTAAAGATACTGACGATGTATGTCGTGCAGTCTAAAAGAGACAGAGAACTGTGTAAACTGTCCAGAGAAGAGGAACTTCCTTTGTCTTGGGCGATTATATAAGATCACCAGAGGCAAGATCATGCTGACATAAATGAAATGGCCAACACCGCAGGACAGGAGACAGGAGACAAGTAGCCCGCCTGTCAGCACTGCACGAACTACTCCGCCAAAAGACAAGAGACAAGCTGCCAGCACCCGAGCCTGTCCAAACAAGATCCAGAAGGATCATGGTCAGCACCTCACCAGAATTGATTGCCTCTGGCACTAGTGCAAAATGTGCTGGATAGAATGCTACTGCCCCCCCCCCCCCCCCCCCCCCCCCCCCCCCCCCCCCCCACACACACACACACCCCAAGAACCAGTACAGGTACCTTGAACAGATGCCTTGACTGCAAGAACATCTAAACGACATGTGACGCAATGCCCCACAGTCTCATAGTATTTTCTTCAACCGCATATTGTAATTATAATTTTCAAGACATTGTGTTTACTGTTGAAAAGAAAAAGAAGCGAACATTTTCCACTGATTTAAAACGAAAATATGTCATTGTTCTAATGAAATGACTTTCAAATCATTTTTTCGGTCGAGATGTGCCCTTTACTTTTTATCTTATTTTTGCTTAGCCTCTCAAAGCAGACATTGCTGCCACATGCTTTGTCTTATATTAACCATTAAATATGCTGTATAAATACGAGTACATTTCTTTGGATCATGGTTTTAACAGTTCGATTCCATATTCACGTGTAAGTCAGTGGCTACATTTTATCACTGATGTTCGAATAGGTCTAAAACGCCCTTCCTAGTGTGAGCAAAAGACTGATTGTAATAAGGGTGTGCGGAGTTCTGGCTCAATTTTTGAAGTTTTCCCATATTGGACCACAACTTGAAAGATCGATTTGTTCCACAGAGAGAGAGAGAGAGAGAGAGAGAGAGAGAGAGAGAGAGAGAGAGAGAGAGAGAGAGAGAGAGAGAGAGAGACTACTGATAACGACTGGTTTTGCAAACATTTCATAATAGTATAAAAACCGCCCAACAGCTTTTGTCTAGCAGTATATACCATCGCCTAGTACACTGCAGCCACTGAAAAAGAATGGGGTCCAACATTGACACACCTTTTCTATACCGATC
>JADBJO010000704.1:315000-322500 GCA_016801955.1 Conus betulinus | reverse complement strand
TGACATTGTCAGTGGAAGTTTACGACACTGTGGGTAATTTGACATTGTTAGTGGACAGGATTATCCGACACTGAGGACAATCTGACATTGTCGGTGGATATGATTACATGACACTGTGGACAATTTGACATGGTCAGTGGATAGAGAATTTCACAACACTGTGGACAATCTGACATTGTCAGTGGACAGGATTATACGACACTGATCAATTTAACATTGTCAGTGGACAGAATTTTGCGACACAGTGAGCAATTTGACATTGTCAGTGGACAGGATTATAATACTATGACACTGGGCAATTTGACATTGTTAGTGGACAGGATTATATGACACTGTGGGCAATTTGACATTGTTAGTGGACAGGATTATATGACACTGTGGGTGGACAGGATTACATGACACTGTGGGTACTTTGAAATCGTCAGTGGACAGAACCATAACATACTGTGGGCAGTTTGACATTGTCAGTGGGTAGGCTCACGAGACTAAGTGAGCAATTTGACTGCGTCAGACATACAGAGTTCGTGTGATGAAAACGGTTACAGTCTCAAAGTTCCGAGAATTATTCAAAACAACAAGCTTCCGCCCTGTCGTAAAAGACTTGCAGGGAAATTCTCAAGTGTTTACAAGAAACATCGAAACAAGTGGACAGACCGCCACACAGCATCAGACCCCTCGGTCGGTGAGGACGAAAATCCTGACTGACGACCCTGGGAACTACAACACTCTCGTCGATATCTTTCGTAACAGACTCTAGAATCATTTCCGCGCATCCCCCCTTGTGAGCACATTATTGGGACCGGTTTGTCATATCCACTCGACACAGATACCCGTGATCTTGGTTCCATGAGGCGAAGATCATGTCCATTATGATCGTATGAACTATTGTTCGTGTTCATTTCTGTTTGTATATCCGCCCTTACCCCTTATACATACCATGTCGTGTGAAAGGGCCCCCAAACCTGACGCATTAAATCATTCGTATTTGTATTCTCTCTATCACTATGTGGTGTGGTGTGTGTGTGTATGTGTGTGAGTGTCTGTAGGTGCGTGCGTGCGTGCATGCGTGCGCGCACATGCCGCGCGCGCGCTTGTGTGTGTGTGTGTGTGTGTGTGTGTGTGTGTGTGTGTGTGTGTGTGTGTGTGTGTGTGTGTGTGTGTGTGTGCATGTGTGTGTGCATGTGTGTGTGAGAGAGAGAGACAGACAGACAGACAGACAGGCAGGCAGGCAGCCAGGCAGATAAACAGATTATTAGAAAGAGAGGGAGAGAGAGGGGGGTACGGACAGACAGAAAGACAGGCAAAGACAGGCAGAGAGAGAGAGAGAGAGAGAGAGAGAGAGAGAGAGAGACAGAGACAGAGACAGAGACAGAGAGACAGAGAGAGAGACTGAGAGACAGAGACAGAGAGAGACGGACAGACTGAGTCAGACTGAGTCAGACAGAGACAGAGAAAGATGGAGACAGGCAGACAGACAGGCAGACAGGCAGACAGACAGGCAGATAGGCAGAGAGAGAGAGAGGAGGGAGGAGAGAGAGAGAGAGAGAGAGAGAGAGAGAGAGAGAAGAGAGAGAGAGAGAGAGAGAGAGAGAGAGAGAGAGATAGAGAGCGTAGAAGTAGAATTAGAAGAGAGGGAGACAGGCAGACAGACAGGCAGACAGACAGACAAATACTCTAACAGACAGACAGACAAAAACCAGACAGACGCACAGACAGACAGACAAAGACAGCGAGACAGGGTGACATATTATCTAGTACACTTAACGTGAGATGTCAGTTGACTGCGTCGTCGTCCAATGAGCCATAAAGAAAGCATGCGAGAGAGACACTGACACTGACATCTGTTACTGACATGGGATAACAGCCTCAATGTCAATGGGGGCACAACGTTGTCTTTTTTGAATAGAAGAAAAAACAAAAGCAAAACTGCTAATTAGTTGTCTACACAACTGAGCAATATTAGGAAATCATTTCCATTTCCGTCAGTCATTTGTGTTTCTTGTCTTTGTCCTGGCACATAATTTATTGTTATCACACAACAACCATTCCCTGCTCATACGCACTCTGATCTATCCTGTCTCCCATCGACCTGCACGCATGCATTCATACCCTCATCTTCCTTTCTTCTCACTCACACATATTCTCTGTACAAGTAATTTATCAGGCTTGATATAATGAGAGAACCAGTGCCTGAACCATCAAGCTTAAACGTCAAATAAATATTCTTCTAACACATTAAAAAAAAAAAATACGTAGGACATTCCATTACTATTTTTTTAGCTTTTACTCATTCATAATTTTTCCTTCCGTATCTCTAGAGCTTCTGTTACATATTTTGCCAATATTAAAAAAAAAAGTTTCATCATTTGATTGCAGAATGTTGCTAAGATTTTGACTATTGACTGTGTTATAATCAAAGAGTATGAATTCTTTCGAATACACCCACAAGCGGGACAAGCGGGACAAGCGTGTGTGTGTGTGTGTGTGTGTGTGTGTGTGTGTGTGTGTGTGTGTGTGTGTGTGTGTGTGTGTGTGTGTGTGTGTGTGTGTGTGTGTGTGTGTGTGTGTGTGTGTGTGTGTGTGTGTGTGTGTGCGTGTGTGTGTGTACTCTAAATATGAGACACATCAAGATGATTTAATTCGTCCAACGGAATGACCTATTCAAACGCGGAACAATGCGTCACAGCAAGTCTTCTCCCGCTGGAATCCACGGCTACAGAATAACGACAGTGAAAAAAAATGGATTGTCTCCCCGATAATAATTCGTGCACGAAAACCTGTGGGGCTGTGCCTGCTCAGGAGAGGGGAGATGGACGGGAAAGGAGCACGGAGCGTCCTCGGCTTTTCCATGGTTAGAAACAAACTTGACGCAGCGTGATGCGAACATTTGGTGGGCTTGGTTTTGTTTTGTTTTGTTTTCGTGTGTGTGTGTGTGTGTGTGTGTGTGTGTGTGTGTGTGTGTGTGTGTTGTGTGTGTGTGTGTGTGTGTGTGTGTGTTTGTTGTTGTTGTTGTTGTTGTTGTTGTGAAAAAAATCTCCAGCGTTTACTCTTTATTGCTCCTATCTGTTACTTTCCTTCACTTTCTCTTCCCCTTCTTCCCTCTCGATATAAATGCGCTTGTTACTTTGCAGCTCCAGTTGCTGCGATTATAGTGGTATATCCTGCTGTATGTTCACTGATCCGTCCCTGCATCGTTTAACACATGTATACGGGCGTTTGCTCTCTCTCTCTCTCTCTCTCTCTCTCTCTCTCTCTCTCTCTCTCTCTCTCTCTCTCTTCCTCTCTCTCTCTCTCTCTCTTCTCTCTCTCTCTCCACACCACACACATACACTTGCACACACACACACACCACACACACAACACACACACACAACACACACACACACACACACACACACACCACACACACACACACACGCACACGTGCCTGCGCACGCACACATGCACACACAAACAGAAACACACTCACACAAACACACACACACACCCACACACACACACACACACACACACAACACACACACACACACTCACACACACACTCCCACGCTGACACACATTCAGTTTGACACACACACAGAATTACACAGAATTGTGGGCACACACACACACACACACACACAACACTCACACAAATTTGACCTTGCTCAGAGAGAATTGATGAAGCCATTCAGTTTGATATTGCCACTGCTGAGGATCGGAAGACCCTGTGGGCAATCTGACATAGTCACAGGACAAATCTCAAGACTGTGGGCAAATTTGACATGGTCTCAGGACAGAATTACAAGACGCTGTGGGCAACTGGACATTGCCACTCACAGGATCAAACCCTGTGGGCACTTTGACATAGTCATAGGACAGGATATCAAAACTGTGGGCAATTTGACATGGTCATAGGACATGATCTCAAAACTGTGGGCAATTTGACATGGTCATAGGACAGGATCTCAAGGCTGTGGGCAATTTGACATGGTCATAGGACAGGATTCAAGGCCGTGGGCAATTTGACATGGTCATAGGACAGACCAGGCTGATCTCAAGGCTGTGGGCAATTTGACATGGTCATAAGACAGGATCTCAAAACTGTGGGCAATTTGACATGGTCACAACAGGGGTCAACACCACAAGGCTGTTTCACACAGGATCTCAAGGCTGTGGGCAATTTGACATGGTCACAGGACAGGATCTCAAGGCTGTGGGCACTTTGACATGGTCATAGGACAGGATCTCAAGGCTGTGGGCAATTTGACATGGTCATAGGACAGGATCTCAAGGCTGTGGGCAATTTGACATGGTCATAGACAGGATCTCAAGGCTGTGGGCAATTTGACATGGTCATAGGACAGGATCTCAAGGCTGTGGGCAATTGACATGGTCATAGGACAGGATCTCAAGGCTGTGGGAAATTTGACATGGTCATAGGACAGGATCTCAAGGCTGTGGGAATTTGACATGGTCATAAGACATCTCAAGGCAGGATTTGACATCAAGGATCTGTGGGCAATTTTGACATGGTCATAGGACAGGATCTCAAGGCTGTGGGCACTTTGACATGGTCATAGGACAGGATCTCAAGGCTGTGGGCAACTTTGACATGGTCATAGGACAGGATCTCAAGGCTGTGGGCAATTTGACATGGTCATAGGACAGGATCTCAAGGACATGGTCTATAGACTTTGACAGGATTTCAAGGCTGTGGGCAAGTTGACATGGTCATAGGACAGGGACTCAAGGATACTGCTGGGGCAATTTGACATGGTCATAAGATCTTCCCCAACTGGCTGTGGGCACACCTGCTGTCGAAATGGTAATCCACGGAAACGCGCCAGGCATTATCAAGGTGGGCCGATTTGACCCATGGTCAAAGACCCAGCCCCCCCCCGTCTCAACCCAGCCCCGGACAGCCGCCCAGGCATCGATCACTAACCTAGGCTCGTGGCGAAACACTGTCGCCATCCCACCCTGGTCCAAGGACAGCCCGCCGATCCTCAACGGCTCGGGGGAAATACCTTATCAATTTGAATCCCCCCCGCCGCACCTAATCCCTCCTACTCCGCCTCTCGAAGCTCTCCACCAGGCTGTGGACACTTGAACTTTCTCCGGTCATAGGACAGGATATCAAGCGCTGTGGGCAGTGCCTTGACATGGTCATATGGATCCCCTCAGGATCTCATCAAGGTTGTGGGCCTTGACATGGTCAGTTCCGGACAGGATCTTCAAGGCTTTGGGCAGATGTTGACGCTTTGTTCATGCAGACATGATCTTCAAAACTAGTGGGCAATTTTTACATGGTCGATAGTACGAGGACTCGCTAAAACTGTGGGCAATTTGACATGGTCATAAGACAGGATTCAAGGCCGTGAATTGACTCCATAATACAGTCTGTGGGGCGATTTGCATGGATCTTAGGCAGGATCTCACAACTGTGGGCAATTTGACCATGGTACTATGGACAGGAATCTCAAGGCTGTGGAAAATTTGACATGGTCACAGAGACAGGATCTCAAGTGTGTGGACATTTGACATGGGGGTCATAGGACGGATCTCAAGGCTGTGGGTAATTTGACAATGGCCCTAGGACATGATTTTTTCAAGGCTGATGTGTCAATTTGACTGGTCATAGGCACAGGATATCAAGGCTGTGGGCGATTGGACATGGTCATAAGACAGGATCTCAATAACTGTGGGCAATTTGACATGGTCACAGGATCAGGATTTCAAGGCTGTGGGAAATTTGACATGGTCACTAGGACAGGATCTCAAGGACTGTGGGAAAAACATTGAACATGGTCACTTAAGACATGGCTCTCAAGGCTGTGTGGACACTTTGATAGGGTTCATAGCTTGTGGTTCATGGATGTGAAGGCCAATGTGGGGCATGGTCATGGGAAGGCAGATACCAGGCTGTGGGCACTTGGAAATGGGTCATAGAGAGAGATCCAAAATGTTGGCAACGTTGACATTGGTCCATAGGACAGGATCTTCAAAACTGGGGAAACTTGACATGGTCATAAGAATAGGCTGTCCTCAAAAAACTGTGGACAATTGTTGTGTGTATAGACAGGATCTCAACGATGTTGGTAATTTGACATTTGCTCACAGGACAGTATCTCAAGACTGTGAGCAATTTGACCTAGTCACAGGACACGATCTCAAGGGCTGTGGGCGATTGATAATTGCGTATGTGAGAGCTATCAGAAACTCTGTGGGAAAATTTTAACGTTGTTCACTGCAGAGGCTGCACAGGAGTACAGGATTTGTGACGTTCTCACAGGATTGACGTTCTCACCGGACTTAGGGTACTTACAACCTTCCGTGTGGGAATTTGGCATTTCACTGAAAAAGATCCTGTTACTGTAGGTGATTGTACTGATATGAAAAAGTTGCAGTCTGGAGTGATGTCACGTTCAGGTGATGGTGTGGATAGGAAATTGATTACTAGTCAAATCCAATCCTGATAATGTGTGGATAGGCTATAACGGACAGGGTTAATCCAATTAACCTGATAAACGCTTAGTCGCTACGCCAAAAACGGTGTATAAGTCAGTCTCCTGCAACTCCTCTGTCTCTGTCATCCGTGTCGAGTGTAAAGTCCCCATCTCTCTTCTCTCGTCTCTTCGTCTCTCTTCGCAATCTCACCTCCCCCCTCTCTCTCCTCTCCTCTCGATCTCTCATCTCTCTCATGTGTGCTGCGTGCTTCTGTGATCTGTCCTCTCACTGATTTGTGTGGCGTGCAACGTCGTGAAATGGATTGGTGTGTGGATGTGCAATGCTTGCGTGCAGTACTTACGACGTCCCGCACGTGTTAGTGTCATCTCTGTGTGGTAATGTAGTGTGTGTGTGTGTGTGTTGTTTGTGTGTGTGTGTGTGTGTGTGTGTGTGGGTGTGTGGTGTGGTTTGAGTGTGTGCTTGCGCGACGCGCGCGTGTGCTTGCGTTTGTGTGTGTGTGTGTTGTGTGTGTATGTGTGTGTGTTTTGTGGGTGTGTGTGCACGCGCAAAACCCGTATAATGATTTTTTGTTCTGAAAGGTGAGGGAACGGGCAGTGGGAAACACTACAGCTGTTGTCCCCCTAGCAACATCACAATCCGTACTAAAGCAACAGCATGCTGCACCGATAGCAAGAGATGCATCAAGTAACACGAACCTTTCTATCAGGAGGGGATAGTGGACGATGAAACTGAGAGAAAATTGGACGGACAGTGTCAATAAACTGGAAATGCTGGAGCTTTGCCTTCCACTAATGAAATGCAAATTACAATTTGTCCCGTCACTCAAAGGGACAAAAACTGTTTCTTTTCTTTCTTACGGGTTTTTTTTTTTAATTCTGTTCCCCCCCCCCCCCCCCCCCCCCCAACCCCCCCCCCCCCCCCCCCCCCCCCCCGAAAACTTTGAATCACGCCGCCCTCTAGTTTCAAATTCATAACATGGGGTGTGGAAAAGCCGACAACTTTCTTTTCCCCTACCTTCCCACCCCTCCCGAGGCGAAAAAAAATCCCGCA
>JADBJO010000704.1:287500-310000 GCA_016801955.1 Conus betulinus | reverse complement strand
GACGTTCTGCAAAAACTGTGCGTGTCTATGCCTCGGGGGTCTTTCCGTGACATTTCTGAAGAAACGACTCAGAATATGATAAACAGAGACCATTCCATCCATAAAATGCCACACAAAAGGAAAGAAATGATTACTAGTGTGCACTGGTCCGGAAGACGTTGTTATCTGCTAAATAAGCCTCAGTCGTTTTGAAAGAGATATTGTAAGCCGGTCGAAATAGACACTACTCTGGCCGACTAGAATAAAGCTTCATGTAGTAGCTTCTTCAATCATATCATGTTCATTGATGGGGGAAGGGGGGGGGGGGGATAAACTCTCACACATTCAGCCAATCCTACGATCAATGGTATCGACAACTGAGAGAGAAAAAAAACATCATAAATATTGCACGTGTCTTTCTTTGCATTGTAAAAACGTAAGCAAAAAAAAATCTTGCATTGTGTTTATGTATTATGTTGGATTTGGCTTTTTCAGCAGAACTGCTTTTCACTCTTTTTGTCATAGTATTACGATTTCAAACAGCTGCAAAAAAAAATTTTTGGAAGGACAGCATGCATCTATACATTACCAGTGGTCTAAGTTGAAAACAATTCTTTTGTATTCTTCATTTCCAAGCATATTACTCCCTATGCAAGACAGTCAACACACGCCATCCTGTAAATGTTGTGACCGGAAATAAACTACCCTAACGCCTGTCGAAACAGCTCTGTCCGCAGGTTCACACACACACACACACACACACACACACACACACACACACACACACACACACACACACACACACACACATCGTGGGATTTAGGAACAGTAAATTAGTTCAATGCTATTTGTCAGCAAGGATGACAGAATTATGCATGGTTTATGGACTTCTTGTCTTTTACGCCATTGGTAGAGCACAAGGATTTGGGAGTGAAAAGTCTAGTAGACGACAGCACACTGAACTGTCATGTGGATCGTGCGGACATTGGATCTGCCTCCGAGTCAGGCTTAGTATGGGTCAAGCGCTGGCTAGTGCGACGAATATGTTTTAATAATAGTTGATCATCCGACAAAAGCCTGGCGTAGTTTTACGTGTAATAGAGAATATATAGCGTTTGGGGCCTAATCTGTAACAGTGGAATCGGACCAAAACAGAGGTCCATCGTTGCCGTCCTTCAGGGCGCTACACTCCAGCCTCTTGCTCCACGAAATCATGCAGACCCTTGTTGACAGCTAAAGGCCTGGCACTGAGATTTGCTGCCAAGAATTCCCAGCCAGGGAACAGCATGGCTTCGGTGGTGCTTTCAGGGTTTCATTTCAATCAGCGGATCGTTTGTCAGGTTTTCTTCTACCTGGAGCCAGCTAAGAGAATAATGCCATCCCTGGGAGGCCGCTGCCTTCCATCCTGCCAACGCACGCACATATGCACACACACACACACACACACACACACACACACACACACACACACACACACACACACACATATATATATATATATATATTCTCTGTCCGTCTGCCTATCTGTCTGTCTGTCTGTCTGTCTCATTCTCTCTCACCGATGATACACCTATATGGCATACTCCTCCCCTTTCCTTTTCGCGCAGAGAGAGAGAGAGAGAGAGAGAGAGAGAGAGAGAGAGAGAGAGAGAGAGAGAGAGACAGAGACAGAGACAGAGAGAGAGAGAGACACAGAGAGAGAGTATTCCGAACATACCTTTATGGCATCACTCTCTTCTCCTCTCCTCCTCCTCCTCTCTCTCTCTCTCTCTCTCTCTCTCTCTCTCTCTCTCTCTCCACTCACACACACGCACTCTCTCTCTCTCTCTCTCTCTCTCTCTCTCTCTCTCTGTCTATCTATCTATCTATCACACACACACACACACACACACACACACACACACACACACACACACACACACACACACACACACGCACGCACGCACGCACACACACACACACACACACACACCTAACTGAATCATCCCAACACACACACACACACACACACACACACACACACACACACACACACATACACACACACACACAGCCGCGTACACATGCAAACACCTACCTAACTGCATCGACCCCGTCTCACCCTCGCGCGCTCCCCTCCTTCCCTCACTTACCCACATGCATACACTTCCCCGCCACTTCCCCACCCACTGCTGCAAGCCCCCCACCCCCACCCCCATCCCCACTCCCAAGCCCTCACACACCCCATCCCCTCCCTGCTTCTTTCCGACCGAACCCCTCGCACACGCACACATTCACATACTCCAGTGCGCGTCCACAAAGCCGTCGGGTAGTGATAGACGTGTCGCCGCATGGTAGCAAAAAATTCAGAGGGAATGGAATGTATGGCAGAAGAAGCAGGGAAGATAGGGGGTGGGTCAAGAGACAGATTCAAAGCATCCTGAATTCGCATTCAAACTCCGTTGTGAGATGGGGCAGGCAGAGGGAAAAAAAAGAGAGGGACAGACTCTACGGAACCCTGTTGCAATACGAGATTCTTGTTCCCTGCCGGCCGGTCTCATGTTTTTTTTTTTTCTCTCTGTTTCTCTTGTATCAACAGTTGAATGGCGACTGAACAATGAAATGCGTGACAGCTCGTCGAAAACAAGATACAACGACAGAGAAAGGTTCGTTGCCAAAAAATAAAAAAATACAATTGAGAAACGTTTGTTTGAAAACCAGAAAGTGAGAGAAAGACCGAGAGCGTGCGCTCGCGCGCGCGCGCGCGAAAGAGAGAGAGAGAGAAAGAGAGAGAGAGAGTGAGAGAGAGAGAGAGAGAGAGCGGGAGAGACAGGGAGAGAGACAGATAGACAGACAGGCAGACAGACAGACGGACGGATGGACGGAGAGAGAGAGTCAATGCTGACGATAATTCGTTGTGGAAGGCCAGTTGACCCGTTACATATATCACCCTGTCAAACCTCATCACACACACACACACACACACACACACACACACACACACACACATACAGAGAGAGAGACAGACAGACAGACAGACAGACAGACAGACAGTCAGACAGACAGACAGAGAGAAGTGATGGTGGACTGACGCATATACATTTAACCATACTCTTATAGGAAGACTCGTTTCAAACAGTACGTTCAGTTTAAGAAAATCACGACGAAAAGAGATTCACGCAGTTTTAAAAAAACCCTGTCATTGCATCTCAGCTGACTGACGTTTGTTTGAATAGTTAATGAAACACCCTGTGTCCATGATATGGTCCTCATCAAGAACTGGCACAACAGTAAAGGCAGAATTACTATGCGACCAAGCCAAACAAAAAATTACAAAACAATCATAGCGCGTTTCGACCTGTTTGGTCTTCTTCAGGCAAGGCAATGAAAGATTTAAATCAGGGCGAACTCTCACTCACTTTTCTCTTCGAAACTGAGTGAAAAAAAAAGGGTACAGAATCACGAACCTCTTGTTTCAGTTTCCGACTGCAGTCCCCCCAGTTTGAAACCAAGCATCAGCAGTTTAAACGCTCTATTGGTGGGATGTGTATTCATTGCAAATAATCCAGCAAAGTTCTGTAAAAGAAAGTTGGTATTTCATCTTCGAGACCAGTATCACACAATTGACAAATCAGATCGTTGAAATGCACAGGGGCGTGTCTCACTGAATGGGCACAGGCACCAATTCTAAATGTTGCCAAAACATATCTCAAGTGCTTTTTATACAGCTGTGAAATACGATTCCTAACACAGATATGGTTTGAAGGTAAACGTTGAATCCGCTGCTTCTGGGAATGTGTGAATGCCAATTATGACTGTGACAACCAATCAGTATTAGCTTGAACACGTTTATTAAACCTTGCATGTTTTCGACGTCTTGATTTTCCCAAACAAACTCTAAATGCTTTCAAAGTTTCCCGAGCACGTGTTGCCCAGCATATTCTAACTTGATCACACGATGACGAAAGCATATCATGCAATTTACGAGGGAAAGTGTATTGATCTATTGTTGTACGTTTAAGCCAATACTTCACACATAATTAAAAAGACAATATGTACAATAGTTTTTGTCCGAACTTTCCACAGAAGGAAGAATCTTCAGAGAGCGCTTCACAGCAGATCTTAAGATAAGAAACCACCCTCAGATAGGTGTTTTTTGGCCTTGTAATCGAAAAACTCTATAGAGGCCGCATCCATGTCATTGCTTCTAGATGCTCTTCTGCTGCCAACAGTTATTCTATTCTTTTCGCGGCACTGCCATATATCATATGATTTGGTATCCTTCTGCCGACATTACTTTTTCAGTGCAAATTGTGCGCATTTATTTTGTAGAAAACAAAGTTAAACCTTAATCGTCAGAACGGTGAAAAAGAACAGTGCTTATCGGAGCAGCAAATAACATTTTTAAAAGTTAACACAAACGTCATCCGTCTCCCAAAAGGTTATAAGTAGGTCAACCATACCATTTCTGGCTTTAATCGCCAAGTCTTGAAGAGTCCCTAAAAACGTTTATTTTGTACTAAGATTTGTGTGTTTCGTTAGAATTTACCACTTCGATTTCAAAACCGTTTATATACGTAACTCATGTCGATAACTAAAACCACCATTCCTGAATTTGAAAAAAAAAGTTTATGAGTAACATGTGCATCTAATTTAGATGCCTTTTCAGCGAGAACTTTTACCTGATTCTGAATTTTAGTAATTATGTCTGACAGAAGCACAACGTCCTCTGCAAACAGTCGAAAAACAATTTAGCCTTATCACAGTTCAATTGAATGCCGTGAAGTCCCTTTTCAGTAACTCCTTTGGCAAGATTACTCATGAATAGAGAGAAAAGCGATGGGATGTAACCTTCCCTTGATTTAAGCCTTAATAGTAAGGTAATGCTTCGGTTATCCTATTCCACAACACACTCGAGCTTTAACAGTCTTATAATACTTTCATTTACCAGCAATATTTTCGCTTCCTTCCAGATTTTCGCAAAATAGGCCAAACTTTTACATGTCAAACTAAAGTGAATGCTTTTCGAAAGTCAACGAAGGCCAGACGAGTTCTTGTAATCAAGCTAATACTTCGTAGTCATTGAAAATAGCTTGAATACATTATCGATTGTTGAATGTTGTTTTCAAAAACTCAGCTCAATTATTTCCTTTGTTTCAATGCATTTAGATAGATTCTTAATGATAATATAACTGTACAATTCACAACATATGTCCGAAAGTGAGATGCCTCTGTAGTTGTCTGGTTTATGCTACTCTCTTTGTGCAGAGGATGTGTGACTCGGTCTAAGATGCAGGTTATTGACTTGATGAAAATGCAGTATTAAAACGTCGCAAAATAAAAGGAACAAATCTGACTCTTGAAAAGTTTGATATTTCAGGCAAAACTGCCATCTGAAACTTCTGATTTATTACATTTTAAACAATGAACAGAATCAATATTTATATAACATAACTATACAGTAACATCATTGTTCAACAACCTATAATCTGGAAACTCATTTTGCTCTTCAATATCCGGCTCTATAACCAGAAAATCCTTATCAAGAGAAACGTCTATATCTGTCCGAAAGACCCTCTTCAAATGCAGCAATCATTCTTCATGTGATATATTCCCCAACCTGCATGGTCTATTGTGCAAGAAGAGGGCGGGGGTGATGAAAGGGGTAAATGGGTGGGCTGAGGGCATGGCATGGTTTAAAAGAATGAGGAGATAGAAATTACAAGTGGTTACGTTAACCTAATAGAATTTCAGTGTAGGAACGGATTTATTGTATCTTAGTTTTAAGTGAAACTGTAGTGTCGAATTGTACATGGTCAGAAATCATTAGTTTTGCGGATTCAGGGTTTTAAAATTACTTTCACTGACTGAGTCCCAAGCAATGGATGTGTAATAGACGTTCTACTTAAAGAAAGCATGGAAGACTTTTCTCCAGAGTGCAAATGTAAGAAGTGTTTAACTGTAGACAACTAATCGATCTTTTTAAAAACAGACTTCGAATGTCATTACCATATAATCGGTTCATAACTGATTATTATCGATGTCAAGAACTCCATGGCTTTCAGTCTCACCAATATTTTCTTTCTTTTATGCTGAAAGGTTTTGATCTTCATGTACACACACACACACACACACACACACACACACACACACACACACACATATATATATATATATTAAGTATGTGTGTGTACGTGCGTGCGTGCGTGCGTGCGTGCGTGCGTGCGTGCATCCGCTCTCTCTCTCTCTCTCTCTCTCCTCTCTCTCTCTCTCTCTCTCGCGCGCGCACGCGCGCGCGCGCGCGCGCGAGTGTGCGTGTGTGTGTGTGTGTGTGTGAAATAAGACGTCTATACTGAGATGAAAGAGAGAGGAAACTCTCATAGAAAACTTTCAAGCATCTCTTTGCGTCTGTGCGAGTGACGGAGAATAAAAGATCCACGAAGCTTCCGTCTCTGTAGGAAAAGTCTGCACGGGTGAAGTCATAGCATTAAGTCAGTGATGCCTTGTGAGTGCCCTGTAGTTGATGGAGTGGGTTATCGAAAACGTTAGTCTTGAAACTTCTCTTATTTGCTCCCGTTCTGTGTGCGTGCAAGCGTGCATGCGTGCGCGCGTGCACGCGTGCGTGCGTACGTGTGTGTGTGTATGTGTGTTTGTGTGCGTGCGTGCGTGCGTGTGTGTGTGTGTGTGTGTGTGTGTGTGTGTGTGTGTGTGTGTGTGTGTGTGTGTGTGTGTGTGTGTGTGTGTGTGCGCGCGCGCGCGCGCGCGCGCACGCACACACATATATAAGAGAATGAATGAATGAATGAATGGTTTATTGTGGCAAGTTTTGTATAACCCATTCACAATTTTAGGGAGATGGAGGGGATAGGGACTGTGCATAAACGGAAGCCAGAAATAAACTGCACCCATACAAAACAGGAAAACTTCATTGTGATTAGGAATCCAGATCACGGAAAAGCACACAATTCTCAACACCGAATATAAGTTGCAAACAGTCAGATTTTGCCAAAGTGTTTATCAACAGTTGCGAGAGTGCAGTAGTCACGATGGATCGTCAAGATTTCTGTTTTTCATCCCCTGTGTTGTGTGTTGCGCTGCCGTTTATCTCCTCCCTCAAGGCGCACAGGTGGTTATCCATTTTTCTCGTCGTTTCTTCCAAATAAACCCTGAAGTCTCTTATTGTAGTATTGTCTGCATGGGCTGTAGGTTGATTAAAATCAGAGAAACACGATCTGTCATACACAGATTTCCTTCTGCAACGAAGGCTTCAGTGCCATGTTGTGCGGAAGTCTGTGTCGTACTTACCGACGGACTGTTTTCACTTACTATTTCAGAAAATTCATCCACACTCTTCATTTACACTTTGTTTGTTCACACCAATGTCCTATGGGAATTCTAATTTGGGGAGAAAAGTTATTGTTTCACTGTCAATGCCACACTGTGCCACGTCGATGTGTTGTGTTCCGTTGCCGAACTGTGCACTTGGTGCAGGCAAAGACGCAGATGACGGGGGATGGTCAGAAAACTGACCATTGTCTGCACTGGACACTCCATTCTTGTTTTCACTACTGTCAGTATTTGCATAGCAAACTAGGAGGGTTTGGCTGGTTAAAACACAGTCTCTCGCCTTTTGCTTCCTGTTGTTTCTCGGTCCTTCTCCTGTCCCTGTTGACCTGTGATGGACATTTTCTTCTGAACACAGCGGTTTGCGTTTGGGCTTTTATGGCAGGGGAATATTCGGAATTTGTTTTTAGCCTAAGAACGACGACAGTCTGATTTTCTCTGCCTTCAACTTTGAAAGACGATATTACCATATTTCGCAGCGCGGCTTTAGCATGTTTTCTAGATTCGATCGGACACCTTCAACGGGCATCTTGGAAGTTTGCTCGTAACACAGACAAAAATTTTACCAGAGCGAAAGAAAGTTCGACCTGCTGGCAGCCAGAGAAGGGAAGTCACTCACGCGCGCATGAGAGAGAGAGAGAGAGAGAGAGAGAGAGAGAGAGAGATAATGGTTTATTGTGATAAGCTTTACAAAGTCCATTCATAAGGTTGGGGGGGGGGGCAAGGGCATGGGTAGTGTGCATACACAAAAGTTAGAAATAAACATCACCAATACATTACAAGAAAGTACCTTGTGATGTGGATTCCAGATCACGGAATTGTATACACCAGTAAATACAATTGGAACAACGGTAACTGTCAGTCGGATTTTCCAGATATTTATCAACAGTTACAACGATGCAGTAGGCACGACGAATCGTCAGGATTTCGGTTTTCAACCTCTTCGCTGCATGTAGTGTTGACTTTCAGCTCTTCCTTCAATTCCCACAAACGATCATTCACTTTTCCTTCTGGTTTACTCCAGGTATGTAATTATGTCTGTGGTTGTAATGTCTGCGAGGGGTTGTCTTGTGCTTTAACACTAGTGGTACCGGCAAAATCACTACGATTGTCTGTATATACGGATTTGCTGCTTCAACGAATGTGTTCTTGTCGGTTAGAAACTAGTTACAGATGAATCATATTCACAAACTGCACCAGAGTTATCACATCATCTCCATTAACACAGAGCTTGTCAGCATCAGTGTCAGATGGCAAGCCTAAGATGGGCAGGACTGTCACTGACTCGCTGTGTTTCATCGCACGGTGTCATGCTGATGCGCTGTGTTCCTTAGCGGGACAGTGCAGGGAAAGGTGGAGGAAGGGGGCTGAAAGTATCAGCAAAGGAGACTCCTGTTGTTGTTGAAACTTGTCGGCATTGTACACTGAATTAGGAGGGGTCGGTAGGAACAGACCGGACGGGGATGAAACACTTCAACTAGACTTCTGCTTCCTCTGTTCCTCGGCCCTTCTTCCGTCCATGTTGGGCCTGTAGAGGACATTTTCTTCTGAACACAGCACTGGGGGTCGCGTAACAGGGAAATGGACGGACATTGTTGTCAGCCTGAAAATCACAACAGTCTAATCACCACTGCCTACAACTTGAAATGGTGGTAATGCCATATCACGCTGCGCGGCGTTCTGCATACTTTCCTAGTTCGATAGAAGACCTTATACGGGCATTTCACTCGCTTTCCTGCAAAGACGAACATAATTTTATCGGAGTTATGCAAGTGCGTCTTGCTGGCAACCAGAAAACGGAAGTCAGAGAGAGAGAGAGAGAGAGAGAGAGAGAGAGAGAGAGAGAGAGAGAGGGGGGGGGAGGGAGGGAGGGAGGGAGGGACAGAGAGAGAGAGAGAGAATGAATGAATGAATGAATGAATGAATGAATGAATTAAATTAATTAATAATAATTAATTAATTAATAATAATTAATTAATTAATTAATTAATTAATTAATTAATTAATAATTAATTAATAATTAATTAATTAATTAATTATTATTAATAAATTAATTAATTATTAATTAATTAATGATGGTTTATTGTGGTACGCTTTACAAAGCCCATTGACAAGGTCAGGAAACAAACGGGATGGGGACTGTGCATACACAAAGATTAGAAATGAATATCACCGATACTCGACAAGCAGAGTACATCGCGATGTGCATTCCAGATCACGAAATTATATAGACCATACATTACAATGAGAACACAGGTTACTGTCAATCGGAATTTCCGGATGTTTATCAACACTTACAACGGGAAAGATCGTCAAGATTTTGATTTTCAACCTATTTACTGCTTGTAGTGCTGTCCTTCAGCTCTTCCTTCACTTCCCACAGACGATGATCATTCCTTTTCTTTTTGTCATTTCTTCCACGTGCGTCATTATGTGTGAGATTGTAATATCTACATAGGGTGTCTGTACTTTATCACCAGTGATACCTGCATAACCACAACTATTATCTGTATTACACGGATTTGCCGCTTCGATGAATGCTTTAATTTCTTGCCGCGTAGAATTAATCACAGGTGAATCACATTCACAAAAATTAGCATCATCTTCATTAATACACAGCTTTTCAGCATCTGTGTCAGACGGCAGGTTTAAGTTGGGAATTACTGTCTCTGACTCTGTATGTGTGTCGCACAGTGCCATGTCGATGTGAACAGATGGTACTGACTATAATTATGAGAGAGAGAGAGAGAGAGAGAGAGAGAGAGAGAGAGAGAGAGAGAGAGAGAGAGAGAGAGAGAGAGAGAGAGACAGACAGACAGACAGACAGACAGATGAATGTTTTTACTCACTGCGGGCCAAAGCCTGTAAATGAAGAAGTGACATAAATAGCAAACTAATACGAAATTAATCCAACTTATCCGATCACCAAATCAAATTTTACAAAAATTTTCGTAAGACGTGTTGGCAACAAAACAAAGAAAACTGTGTAAATACGCTTGGACGTCCTTGTGCATAGTCATTTATGAGCTTCAGTGCGCTTGACATGCGCTTGACATGCGTTCACAGTATTTTGTACGCAAGGAATCTAGTCGAAGTCGGAATAACATGCTGTTAATTATTCTGGAATATTATGTGATCAGTATCAATGCACACTACTTACACGGACATGAAAAATAAGGAATGGAAGGAACCTCAAGAAATCGACCACATATCAGGAGAATTCAGTCAACAAACTCTTTAGAATGCTACGGATTCGCTCTTTGAGACGATTCTGGTCTGGTGCTTGTCGACAGGCTATCAACGCCGCCGCGTGCTGACAGTCACGTGAGTTCCCTCTATTCAGACGCACTGGTTGGTGTGTACAGAGACCTTGTCTGTCACTGTCAACAGTCGTCCCCGATCCCACCAGGGCTGTGAATGAACTACAACAAAAGACCTCTGCATCAGTTGTCTCCACCTCTTGACATATGTGAGTAAGCCCCTGGATTGCTGCAAACCCTCTTCCTGGTCCTGTCAACGGAGGTGTCTCTCCGGCTCTTTTTGTCTGCCCAGCCTGCTCTTTCCCTAGCACTGTTCCTTAGAGATGGTATTGGAGAGATGATCTTGTCACACGTCATATCCCTTCAGACTGCTTTTCTTCGCAGAGGTCCACAGGCCTCCTCAGTGACTCACGGTGCCTGATGGTTCTGCACACAAAAGTGCTTGTGACATGCTGAATAATAGGAGCTGCCAAATACTCGTTTGAAGATTCTCATTCCCATTTCGAGGAATTCCTCTCTTAGTTCTACTGTCAAAGTCCTTGAGTAGACGTAGTGAATTCGGATACAATTTTCATGTTTTGTTGAAGAAAAAGGTTTCCAAGTTGTGTTTTTAAAAACTATTGTCCCCATTTTTAACCAATATCCAAAGTGAAAGAGATTGATCGCCACCTCCACAACTACCACCGAGGTAATCTGAAACAGGGAGCCATCACGATGCCACCCGCAACAGACTGTTTCCAGATCATCAAAGGAAAAAAACAGACCGTCAACCCAACCGATTGAAACGAGTCAAACGAACACATAACGAGAGCATATCCGTATATATCAACACATCGATGATTCGTTTGGGACATTATCACAGCTGAATCGAACATCCTGAATGCAACATTTAATAGTTAAAGGGGGAAAAGCAATAAATCAAAATAAGATATACAAATAACGTTGCTGTATTACTATTCAAACAAAAGGACTTTATTTTCCAAGGAGCTGGTCGGTATACAATGGATCAATTAATTTATTGAGTAACAGGTATTAAAAGAAAAGCTAATAGTGCATACGTTGCTAATGAAATGCACAGACAGACAGACAGACAGGCAGGCAGGCAGGCAGGCAGGCAGGCAGGCAGGCAGGCAGGCAGACAGACAGACAGATAGACAGAACGACAGAGACAGACAGAGAGAGACAGAGGGAGAAACTAGCACTTTGACATTTTCTTGCCATTATTTGGAAAAGTCTTTTGACAAGAGGGGAGAGAGAAGAAAATTGGTAATAACAATTTGACATTTTTGGCGTCACAGAGAGAATAGACACAACGAGTGCTGCGTGTAAATCAATGAAAAGGAAGGAAGGAACGAAGAAAGAAAGAAAAAAAACAGATACACAGAATGAAAAGCAAACACAAAATGTGCACTTTGTTATATATTACACATACTTGTAAATCAATGAAAGGGAAGGAAAGAAGAAACACACACACACACACACACACACACACACACACACACACACACACACAGAGAGAGAGAGAGAGAGAGAGAGAGAGAGAGAGAGAGAGAGAGAGAGAGAGAAAAGAGAAAAAGAAACAAAAAATGTACACTTTGTAATATATCGCACATACGATCGACCACACAATCCATTGTTATACATTTATTGACTTAAAAACATAATAAAATTGACACTGGCATTTGTTATTGTCTGTTATTGTATAATTCTTAGTCTTTTTTTTTCAGGCTCATATGTAAATCTTGCGATTTGTATGCTGACAAAACACTAGACGTTAAAATAGTAGAAAACGTAATGTCTTTTTTGCAACTTTTAAATAAAAAAAAATCGCATTTCATCAAATGTAGTACATTTTTAAATGGAAAATGTCTTTCATCGTCAGTATTCGTTTCACACGATGGACAAGGAAATTCTGTTGACACTCGGATGGGAGCCATCGTTTGTTTGCATTGATACCAAATTTACATTAGCAAAATCTTGCATGATTTGCATTATATCATTTAACGGTCATAAAATTCAGAAATGTTTCACATTGAAAAGCAGTTTTGAACGAAAAAAAAAAATCAGGAATTTTTCTTCAGTTTCCACGTCTGCGTGTCAGGTCTGCTTAACAGAACGAATTAAACTATCCTTAAATTCTGCAATAAACTGCTGTTCGTCTCCTATACTCTGAGACAACTAAGCTATTCCAAAACCATGTTCTGAAAAAATTGTTCTACTCTAAATTCCCAAACATGTAAATCGAAGCGTGAAAGAATAATATCGTAGATTAATACACAAATGTTGTTGCAGAAGTTTTTAAAGTTTCAATCACTACTTGATACATTTGACGAATATCCGTATATTCAAATGAAATCGACCTGCATCAGATGAGTACCCGCAGAAAGCATTTCATAGCGTATGTGTGTATTTGGTTTACTGTTTGTGAATTTGTATTTGTTAGTGTTAGTTCTATGTGCGGGTCAAACTATTTCTAGAATATATATCAATCAATGCACTTTTGTTGTTGTTGTTGTTGTTGTTGTTGTTGTTGTTGTTGTTAGTGATTTCAATATTTAGACATTTTTTCCTTTTCTTTAGTTCGCATCCATCGAACCAGTCATAACACTTCTTGCAACGCTTTTTTACTTTCCGAATCATATACGCAACAGTCGCGCACGTGCTCTTACAGACTGACCCAGATTTTCAATCACGTCACTGTCGAATGACCGAAAAACTTTCTGCAGATGATTTTGAAAGTCATCACAACCCAGCTCATGTTTTTATACAGTTGCATTTTCTTTCGACTGTACAGTTCTTTCTTCACCTTTTGTTTTTTAATCGTGTTTTCAAAGCTGTCATGAGTATTTTTCCACCAGTATGTGCTATGAATTTACACAATTACCAACGCGCAAGTCATAATTCAACATGTCAACATGGGCCAAACATAGTCACTGCTACAACATTTATAAACTAGCCATTTTTATCATTGAGAGAGAGAGAGACACACACACACACAGAGAGAGAGAGAGAGAGAGAGAGAGAGAGAGAGAGAGAGAGAGAGAGAGAGAGAGAGAGAGACAGACAGACAGACAGACAGACAGACAGAGACAGACAGACAGACAGACAGAGGGAGAGATGGGGGAGGGGGGCGGATGAAATAGGAGAAATTGCCAGATAGGATTCTTTAGCATAATTATTTTCATGACTGACTTCAATGGTGATTGTCAAATATATTTTTGCGAGGAAGATACTTTTCATCTTTGTAATTTCGCTGCACGATTAGTGTGACAAAAGTATAGTAATTACGTAAATAAGTAAATGACGTGTACACTGATATACACCTGTATTTCTGTTTGAGCTGTATGTCTGTCTCATCTGTCTGTCTGTCTGTCGGTCTGTCGGTCTGTTCGTCTGATTATGGGTTCGTGTCTTAATCTATCTCGTCTGTCTCTCAGTAAACAAATCGCCTCACTTCAATGGTGGACGCATTATGTGAAAATAGGAATAGGACTGCACGTTAAGTATATGTATATCATTCAAGTTTATTTTTGAAATGCCGACACAGACGCTGCGTGCCACGACGTACATTTGGAATAAAAAAAAACCTTCTGAAAGGTAGATTGAAACAGACTGCACGGGGCTGAAATCAAGCCGAATTACAAATAACCACACGACGTCAGCTGCAGAGTATAGCTTATATCAACAATACGAACAAGTGAATTTTCGACAATTGTGTCTTTTTTCAGACGACATAAAACAGAAGACATAAAACGCACAGAACAATTCTCCCCACATTTTTTCAGATGTTACAATAGAAGACATAAAATGCACAAAACAATTCTCCTCACACAATTTTCTGACATTACAAATAGAAGACATAAAACGCACAGAACAATTCTCCCGACATGGCTGACAACAGCAGTCTGGATGCCATCTGTTTTGTGCATCTGATCTCTGTTACCTGCGGTCTCTAAAGATGGCCTATTTGTCACAAATTCACTTGTCTGTTTTGTAGCGTGTATTACATCAAGTGTAACTTTGCACTTTGCTGTGTGTGTGTGTTGTGTCTTTTGGCGCAGTTGCGATATTTAGTCGGCTAGTTTACTTATAAAAGGTGTCCATGTGTAACGCCATAGCAATAGAAATTTAGTCAATGAGAAATTCATTAATTGACTTCATAATTATTCTTCAGTTTCAAAACGGAGTGACTGAAGGCGGAAAATGAAGCAAAATGTAGAAAAAGATGGAGGTTAGTTACCACCAAGGACAGACAAACAGTGTCTTGTCCTGTACTCTGTTTGTCTGTGTCCTTGGCGGTAACTAACCCCCTAATAATCATTTATTTTCGCGCGATTCCGATATCTAATCGGTCGGTTTACGTATAAAAGATGCTTTGCTTTTTTAATGTCACAGAAACAGAAAGTCAGTGAACGAAAAATTCATTGACTGACCTCATTCCCAGGGTCACTGTCCATTTGGCCCTTGTTCCCAGAAGGGACAAAAAGTTGTACGCGACTGTCAGAATGATCCGACATACACTAAGAGATGAGAGAGAGAGAGAGAGAGAGAGAGAGAGAGAGAGAGAGAGAGAGAGAGAGAGAGAGAGAGAGACAGAGAGACAGAGACAAACAGAGACAGATAGATAGACAGATAGACAGACAGGCAGAGACAGAGACAGATAGACAGAGATACATACAGAGACAGACAGACGGATGGAGATGGAAAGACAGACAGACAGAGACAGGCAGACAGAGCCACAGAGAGACAGGGGGACCCAGAACTCAGAATGGTTTAATCAAATTAATCAAAGGGGATGGCAGAGGGATAGGCATGGGAAAAAACACACAGACGCAGAGAGAGAGAGAGAGAGAGAGAGAGAGAGAGAGAGAGAGAGAGAGAGAGGCAGACAGACAGACACACAGAAAGACAGACAGACAGACAGACATAGACAAATAGAGACAGGCAGACAGCACAAACAAGCAAACAAACTGATAGACAAAATAAATAGACCAGCACTGAGGCTGGCAGACGGGTAGAGCAGGTCAAAAGACACGGATTCATTGAGACAGACGGGAGAAGCACACACGAACACACACACACACACACACACACGCGCGCGCGCGCGCGCACGCACACACACACACACACACACACACACACACACACACACACACATACACATGCGCGTGTAAGCAAACAAGCAAGCAAGCAACACACACACACACACACACACACACACACACACACACACACACACACACACACACACGCACACACACACACACACACACACAAGCAGGCGTGCTCGCACGCACACAGAGATGTTCGACACGTACACCAGCATACAGCTTACCCAGGGGCAGGAGGATGAAGAAGAAAGGGAACCAGCACAGTATGAACACCCCCACTACAATCCCCAAGGTCTTGGCCGCCTTCGTCTCCCTCTTGAACCTTGCCACTTTCCCCGCCGCCGTCATCCGGGACGGGGTCTTCTGCCCCACCGAACTCTCCGACCTCTCGCTGGACGAGCTGCTCTGGTGACCCGTAGACCTTCCGCTGGTGGACGCCGTCGTCCGAGAGTTGGCAGGACCTCGAGGAGAAGACGCAGTAGAGGAGGTGAGTCCGTAAGTAACGACCTGAGAACTTCCTCCTTTGTGAACCCTCAGCGTGACTCCGCTCTCGTCCACCTTGGTCGTCTTCACCCCGGTGCTGAGGAACCGGGAGTGCTTGATCGCCTCGCGCGGTAGATCCTGAAGTAGACGAGCAGGATGATGCTGAGAGGGATGTAGAAGGAAGCGGACACGGAGAAGATGACGTAGCCGGTCTGGGTGGTGACGGTGCACACGTAAGGGTCGTCCCCTGCCTCTTCCTTCCAGCCGACTAAAGGCGCCACGGAGATGGCCAGGGAAAGAAGCCAGATGAGCAGGATGACGTGGACTGCCCGGCGCTCCGTCATGATGGAGGAGCGTTTGAGGGGCCGCGTGACGCCGATGTAACGGTCGATGGAGATGACGCACAGCGAGAAGATGGAGGCCGTGCAGCAGAGAACGTCGATGGCCGCCCAGATGTCGCAGAACACCGGCCCGAACAGCCATTTCTGCCAGGAAAGTATGGGAAGGTACGAGATGAAAATGAGGAGTGGTGATGATGATGACAACGACGGTAATGACATCATCACAGCGATTACATGGCTGATATTATGTTGCACAATATTAGCGTACTGTTCCGTAATCACTCTATGCACAGAAACATCCCATGGAGCGAATATGGGCACGGAGTCTAAACTTATCCGCTGTGTGTGACGGGGAGGTAGAAATAGGCACTGCCTATGGTGAATTCATGATATTTCTGGACCATTCTCCAAATCATTACAGCGGAGACGTTTTGAAAGCGGGGAGGGGGGGGGGGATGTGGTAGTTCTAATCAGGTGCAAAGTGCTTTGATTGTTATGTTCAGTCGTTTGGGACGCCATGACAGTTTTAAAAGGTGGACAGTTCGTACATAGGGGAGGGGTGTAGGCACGTGCCCTTTCACCCCTTCCGGGAGTGATGTCGATCGTGAGGTGATTACAGAACGTTACACCGGCCCAGACAGCAATTTCTGCCACGACGGGACGAGCACATAGATATGATGATGATGATGATGATGATGATGATGATGATGACGATGACAGCATGTCAACGATCGCTAAAACGCGCCGCAGAACGCACGGTGAAAGGGTCACTTCTGACACACAGTAGCCTACGGCAGCTGCTGCTGCTGATAACGATGACAATGAGAGTGGGTGGTGGTGGTGATGAGAAAAGCGATGTTTGTGGCAATGGTGACGTCGACGTCTATAAAATAAATCAAGCGAAATAAAGGAAACTGATAAAGACGCTTATTGGTTTAGTAATCTGTCTTTCCTCTTTTTTTTTTAAAACCCTCGTTGCCCTCGTGTTTGTGGTCACCCCATCACTGCTCATTAAATGGATGTGTGCAGATTGCCTGAATATGGTTTTGCAATGGCGTAAAAAAACGTTACGAACATCAAATCGGAAATGGGGTGGGGAGAGGGCGGGAGGGGACGGGGGGGGGGGGGGGGGGAAGGGGGGGGGGGGGGGATAGACAACTTGCATTCATTTCATCTACCACTTTGTTGGAATTCTTTAGCGGTCTAGCATTCATCACTGTCTGCGACAAGAGGACCTTAAATGTGCCCTTGTCTCTCATTTTGGGATCGGTTCAAATTCGTCTCTTTTTAAGCCTTTCAGTTTCTTTTCAGTGTCACGTGATAAAGAGCCACCGTGGCGCAGTGGTTCCGTCGTGAGCGTGACTGGGGGGTGGCTGGCTCGAACCCCAACAGATAAATGTCTTCGTGGGATTTTCGGTCCCGGCTGGCTTCAGCCTGTCATATAGTTGCCATGGTATTACATACAGTTCATCATCATTCTGCTTCCCTTTCGATTTTCAATGTACATCAATGTATCTTGTAAAATCTTCAGAATAAGCAAGCTGAAGAGGTTAGTCAACGGATGAATGCGATGCCCCCCGCTCCCTTCCATATACTCTCTACCCCGACCCTCCCCCTGCCTCCTCCCCCCCCCTACTTCCCCTATCCCGGCCACTCTTTCCTCATTCCCTCTGGCACCGCTACTTAGCAATATCAGTGGGATGTCTGGTGAGTTGGGGTCCTGTACCTTATGCCGGATCAGAACAGGTACCAGTACCACTAAACACCGGGGCCACCGAAGTGACTTCTCAACAGTGCAGCGTCTCCTGTTGCAGGTTGCCCGATGACAATTTGACATCAGATCCGCACCATCCACCGCTTATACATGATGACGCCTGTCTGCTCGTTACTATCCCCATACCCCAAATATGGGTGTGAAAGAAAGAGAGTTGTCGCATTATTCTTGCCGGTATTGACATTATTAACCCTTTAACTACCCACCTTGAACACTTCTAGCGAGGCCGAGAACGGCAGGACAGTCGTCCCCAGGAGGAGGTCAGCGATGGCCAGGTTGACGATGAAGTAGTTG
The DNA here is from genome assembly GCA_016801955.1 of Conus betulinus. Classification (NCBI taxonomy): domain Eukaryota; kingdom Metazoa; phylum Mollusca; class Gastropoda; order Neogastropoda; family Conidae; genus Conus; species Conus betulinus. The sequence continues at coordinate 291,435 of JADBJO010000704.1, read as the reverse complement.
GTGGTGGAGCGCAGATGGGAGTTGACGAACACGGCCAGCAACACACATCACGTTGCCCCACCGTGCACAGCACCACCACCGACAACACCACCGCCACCAGCACCGTCCCCACCACCGCCTCGCTCCCTCGCCTCTCTTCCGTTCCGTTCTCGCTTCCGCCCATGAGCTCATTTCCGCTTCCGTCCAGGCTCGCGGCTGCGCGCCAGCCTCCTTTTCGTCACTCCCGCCGCCTGTCAAGACGGAGGTCAAAGTCACGAACTCCGTGACCTCATTGTAGAGCACCATGGCGGTCGTTAGGTGGGAGAAGGGGAGGTAAGGTGGGTGGAGAACTCAGTGGCGAATGGAGTCATCACGCCTTGATGAGGGTGTGTGTGTGTGGAGGGGGTTAGGGTGGAATGAGACGGGGTGTAGCTCTCTCTCTCTCTTTCAATCACCAGGGACCGTACGATTTCCTCATCTGAAGAAAAGAGAGGGTCAAGAAAATACCCGGGTAAGGAGATCTTCGCCGGATTTCCAGCCGTCTTCCTACCGCCCTCTTCCCAGCCCGACTTTCTAAGCCCCTACCCTCCTCTCCCCACCTTCTTCCTTCGGTCTCTGTTCCCTCCTCCACCCCCCTTCACTTCCGCCCACATTTCTTCTTTCTTTCTCCACTTACATCCTATACACAAATGTACAATTAAGAAAAACCAGTTAAGTAAAGATGAAGGTGCTTCATCGTACATACAGTGTAATAAACCATTTAGCTTTCCACAGCTCTTATTAAATCTTGCGTGTAGGAATTTGAATGTCTAGAGATATAACAATTTTTACAGCAGCTTCTATGATGACGACCCTGTTCAGAGATATTCCCCCAGATGTAAACAATACGTGGAGGAGAATGAACCGTTCTGTCGAAACGTTTCTTTGTTTGTTATGCCATAGTACGTAGATTCCTGTTTATATACTAGTCACATAAAGTTAAGCACAGGCCTTTGCACACAGGGGGTTGATTCATCCCTTCAAAAAAACATTGTTTTTTTTTTATTATGCGGCAACCAATGATGGAATCTCACACAGCAGTGTGTAATCCAGCCTGTGTCAACTGGTAGTGCGCACGGGGGGGTCTTGGTGACCTCGTTACCGCGCGGGATAAAAAAGTGCAAAGTTGCGTTAACTGTGCCTGTTTTGCATCAAGCTTGCTGGCGACACAAGATGTGTAAAATGAAAAATTCTTTTTCCCGTGCAAGAGCAGTCTCTCAAGTGAGTTTTATGCCCCTTCTTTTGGCTGTTTAAGCGCGGGGTTGGTTACTGTCAGCCCTTTTCTCACCATGCCACCACAACCACGAAGAAAAAAACTTAGCACCTTTGACAAAAACCAGGGCGATTGCGTGGATACAAGATGGCATTGCAAAGGCTGAAGTGGCGCGACGACTTGGTGTGCATCATTCAGTTATTGTTAGACTGAATCAGCGTTTTAGGGCGACCAACAGCGTTGAAGAGAGGCCACGGTCAGGTCGGCCTAGGCAGACTACTCCCAGAGAAGATCGTTTCATCGAGAGGCAGGCCCTATTGCAGCGGGATACCACTTCCACCAGCATCCAAAGGCAGCTTCGTATGGCAAATAACACCATCCTCAGCCGTCAAGCCATACGAAACCGTCTTCACCACTTCGGCGGCCTCAGATCACGTCGCCCAGCTGTTCGACCACGACTGCTAGCAGCCCATAGGCTGGCTCGCCGAGCTTTCTGCCATCGTCATGTGAGATGGAACCAACAACAGTGGTCCCAGGTCCTCTTTTCAGATGAGTCGCGGTTTAGTCTTGAACACAATGACGGCCGAACTAGAGTTTGGAGGCGTGTTGGTGAAACGTTACATTGATGCAGCTGTTCGCCAGACCAGGGCCTTTGGGGGAGGATCTGTTATGGTATGGGGTGCCTTCAGCCTCCACCACAAGACACCACTCTACCATATTGATGGAAACCTCACAGGCATCCGCTATCGGGATGAAATCCTGGCGCCTTTCGTTGTTCCGACCATGCAACGGATAGGACCCATGGCAGTCTTCCAAGACGACAATGCTCGGCCACATAGGGCCCGGGTGGCCGAAAACTTCATTGTGCAGGCCGGCATCAACAGGATGATCTTCCCGGCGTATAGTCCCGACCTCAATCCCATCGAGCATATGTGGGATGAGTTGGGGAGACGTGTGAAGGAGACCATCCACCTCCCAGAGACCGCCAGGATCTCTTCCAAATGCTGCAACTGGAATGGCAGAGAATCCCTCAGAGGGTCATCAGAACACTGGTCAACTCGATGAGGAGTTGCTGCTGCGTGGAATGTCTCGCCAATGGCGGTGGCCACACCCACTATTGAAATGATTTTGTGAACTGAACAGATTTTGCGAACTTTGATTTCGACCCATCCTCTGTTTAATTGTCTGTAAATCAACAACCGTTCATTCGATCCCAATGAAATTCAATGTACGTTGGAACAAGATAATGAATTAAATCTGTTCCCCCATTTCAAAATCGTGGCTTTTTATATTTTGGAAATTATGCGGGTACATGTAAACTGTGCTTAACTTTATGTGACTAGTATACATTGTTACGTTCTGGGGAATAATCATTCTGTGCGATTTTATGCCTGTTTTTTTTCTGACAGCTGCGGAATATATATTTATCGACAATCTACTTGTCTGTTTTGTATTGTACATTTTTAGAAACGCATGCGTTTTGTTTATTGTTTTGTATTTTTACGCCTGGTATAGCTTGATATTTTACTTACATATAGTCTTGTTTCCTTTCATCCTTAATTGGACTACACTGACCGTGACAACCTGTGTGATCGATTCAGCTACAAACAGTATGAAGAAAAAGGAGGAAAGAAGGCAGGAACTAGAACTCTGGAACCTGAACGCGTACATAAGTATGCAGGTAAGTAGGCAGGTAGATAGTTAGGTAAGTAGGTAAATAAATAAAGAAGTAAGGAAGCAGGCTTTCGTATATACGTAACAAACTATCCTATTTGGAGGCAAGCTAGTTTATCAGTCAACATACTGACTTGTTAAGTGTAAATCTGCAAGCTGATGATGGTACCTATCTCGCTAACCGTGCAAAACAACGATAATTTGACAATCCCATTGGTGGATTCGCTGATTAACTGATTGGCTGATTGATAAATCAAATATGAATGATAGTTCCTGCGAAAGCATTCGGTCATGGTCTGGAAAGAATGAATGAATGAAATGAATGAATGAATGAATGAATGAATGAATGAATCTCTGTCTCTCTGCTCTTTCTTTCTCTCTCCCTCTCTCTCTCTCTCTCTCTCTCTCTCTCTCTCTCTCTCTCTCTCTCTCTCTCTCCCTGTATGCCCCCGCCCCTCTCTAACAACATCGGTATGCCATAAGGTTTAGTGCTGGCTCCTCTCTTGTGATCATTTTATTTCAATGGTCTACCTTAAGTCCTAAAGAAAATTATTGTGAAATATTTGCTAATGAGATTTTTTGGCGTATATAACTCTGATTTTCTACAGGTTTGTACTGACATGTAGATAACATCAATCTGTTCGTTAAATGGACACAATTCAGCCACATATCTCTTTAAAGTCATAAAACTTGATAAATTCAAGCTGATTGCAACAAGACAAAACTGTCAGAACCTTATCCAAGATTGCACATTCTTAACGCAAAAAAGATTTTTCGTCTTTAAATGTTAGGACTAACAATCGACAATCATTATCTTGATCAAAACATATAGAAAGTCTGTCCAAGAACTTGGCACAGAGTTTCATTAACTCCGAAAAAAACGTTCTTATTATTACACCAGAATAATCATTTTTTTTCACTCCTATATTCAACCAAATATTGACTATGCCTCTACACCGATCTAGAATTTAGTTATTAGTAATTTTCTAAAACCCACCGACTGGCTTCTATGACACAGCTCTCAGAAAGT
>JADBJO010000704.1:255000-267500 GCA_016801955.1 Conus betulinus | reverse complement strand
TTTCAAGCTTAGGAACAAGTCGAGAATTGGCGAGCAGCATTGTAGGTTATGTTCAAACCAATGAAGAATCAGTTCTTTGTTTGTCGTTATAAGGCGAAGTAGATCGTGATTCGTGGGTAATGGATCGTCGTTAGCTTGCAATCAAGATACGCGAATCAATGGTTCGTTCAGTTCAGAACAACCTCTTCGCTCCTCGATATTCTCCTTCACCCAGTTTTCAATTTGTGACAGTGATAAACCTACGAGTATGACATTCGTGGCACGTGAGCCAAACAGGCAAATTGCCTCTTTTGTTTCATTGCAAATTCATATGCCGAATTTGTATGCGGTTCGTTCTAAACGTTGATGTTCTTATGTCTGTCTTAAGTGTATTTATGAATTTTGTTTTGTTGTTGTTGTAATCGTTGATTTTGCTATTCGCCATACTGCCGGTGAAAAAACTTCGATTTGTTTTTGTTTTGTTTTGTTTTTGGTGGGGTTTGTTGTTGTTGTTGTTGTTGTTGTGCTGTATTTTTTTAAATGAACAGGAAGGTACTGAATTGCGTTTCCTGGCTCTTTTTGAAACTTTTTGGAACATCCGAAAAAAACGTGACATGGTGGAAAATCAAAATTTTTGGGAAAGATTGTCTTCTTTAGCAGACTGTGTTTCTGGCATTGTTTGATGTGAAAGTGGGTTGCAGTGCCGGGAAAGGGACTGGCAGAAAATAGTTTACATAGTGTTAAATTACGAAACTGACAAACACGATATGAACAGATCCATTTGGAGACAGAGTATCACAAAACTTTTCAGAGAAAATAAGTTTTCATTCATATCACATTTCAATACTCTTTCAAGACTTACGTATTTGTCTGTCCCTCCATCTGTCTATATCTCTGTCACTCCGTCACTTATTTGACAGTCTCTCTGTCCATTTTCCAGAGTACCTAACTGTTTAGTTATCTATCCATCTGTCTACTTATAAGCTTATCTATCTACCAGCCAAGCAACCTATCAATCAATCTATCTTTCCATCTAACTATCTATCTATCTATCTATGTAGCTATCTATCTATCTATCTATCTATCTACCTATCTACCTATCTATCTATATCTATCATATCAATCTGTCTAAGTAAGTACGTATCTTATCAAGTATGTGTGCATCTCACTCTCTCTCTCTCTCTCTCTCTCTCTCTCTCTCTCTCTCTCTCTCTCTCTCTCTCTCTCTCTCTCCGTAATCGCAAACCTGTCCGCTAAAGTGTATGTTATCATTAGTATGATTTTGGACGTTTACTTTATCACATATAGGGAGATGAAAGGCATTAGGATAACGGGACGAAACTCTAGGGAAAGCTTGACAGCAGAAGGTTTTCACAGAAGAAAACCACACTGGGCACGTGTTTCGGCCCGAAACTCCTTACACTCAGGTCATGACTCTTAGACGCCCTTCTGTCGTCAGATTTAATTCCTATTGCTGCCGGCATTCGAACCAGCAACTTCTGGATGGATGGAAGTCTCACGGCGTTGATCCTGTAGATGGGTGTTTCTTACTGATATTGCTAAGAAATATCTGTTGAAAGATGGGAAATTTAAGCCTTGTGACAAATTCACTTTTGTTCTTTTTGTCCTTCTACCAGATCGAGCTGAAAACTTTTGAGCTATATCTGACATTGCTTTTAGGGTTTTGGTCCTCTTTTAACCAGAAATCGGGACTGTTTCCTGACATCATAGGCTTAGGATTCTACAACTCCTCCACTCCCCCCCCCCCCCCCCCTCCCCCCTTCCCTCAGTCTCTAATGCGACTTGGAAGCCAGATCCCCCCAAGCTGCCGGCAAGACTGGCATTCTCTTCAGTCTTGGAGGTGCGAGCTGGCTGTATTCTACTTTCAAATGGTACAGTGGGTTTAGCGTTTTGATGAACCTGTGTGGATTACAATATCTGCTCCCCATGCCTCTCCTTCCGGTGATCTCAGGATAGTTTTCCCATCCAGAAGGTTTGCTGCGTACTCCGAGTAATCTGCTCCATCCATTTACCTTTGCTTCCATGTTCTTGAAGTCAGAGCTGTTCCAGACCATTATTTGGACCTCTTAACATTTAGAAAACATCGATGCTGGAACTTCTGGTAGCGTAGTGTTTTTCCTCTGCCTTGCTAATCGCATGCGAGATCTTTTAAAGCACTTGATTTTGTCTCTACGTGTACCTTCTATGGTTTAGCGCTGCTTTGTATAACTCAGGACGTGTTCCATTCTTTGTTTCTCCTGAGACAGTGGACAGTTAGGATCATCTGATTTCGCCCATTTCACTAAGTTTGAATTCGATGGCAAGAGATCATATTCACAAGAGTGAAGCTGATCCTGACAGGTGCCACGTGCCACGTCATTCGAGCTGTGACTTCTTTAAAGTGCGTTTTTTCCCACGTAGTTCACTGCCCCTGTTGGCCTCGTTGGACCCTTCTGGATTCTCTTGGCACATCCTTCTTCATTCATCATCAGTATTACCATATTTGTTTTAGCCATCCCTTTTGTCTTTGACCACCACTTCATTTCTGTTGATCCCAGCACATGTCTGCGGTTTGGATATGTCCTGTTATTTCCCGGACCTTCAGAGGCACCTTTGCCTACCGCCTCCAGTTTCGTCTACGAGTTGTAGCCGAGAAGACTCTGGAGTTCTCATGAATAGTTACTAACATTGCTTTTTCCACTTTGTCCTCCTCCAGGATGGATTTCGCGAGCGATTTCAGTTTTGTTTGGCGGCAGTAGAGCGCAACATAACTGACACCAGGTGGGACATCGAAGTATTTTCTAATGTACTTTTTGATTTTGGCCTCCACTGATTCCAGTGTCCTGGTGCTGATAGCGTATATCAGTAGAAGCCAGAGGAGCTTCGGGAATCCGCATGAACTGCGGACACCAGACCTTGTATTTACTATGGAGGCCACGCAAATCTGTTATCTGCAGGCTCTCTTCTGTCATTTGCTTGGGCTATTTTCCCCTCTTTATGGTCTTCAGGGATCATTATACAAACTTTTAAGGGTCTTGAATGATTATGTTGCCGCTGTTGGAATGACTTGTGTTGCTGTAGTCAACGTAACTGTTTCAGCTATGTTTGCTTTTCCGCAGGAATTTTTTTTTGTGTGATTTGGTGGGTTTGAAAACTCATTCTCACTGGCTAACTGCGTCAGTATTATGTGTTTGTGTTATTTTTCTGTGGAGATGCATCAGCACCTGATTTTACTGTCGTTTTGACCATGTATGCTCGGCATCAACCTTTGAGTCCTTCGGGATAGATAGATAGATAGATAGATAGATAGATAGATAGATAGATAGATAGATAGATAGATAGATAGATAGATAGATAGATAGATAGATAGATAGATAGATAGATAGAAAAAAACACCTAGTACCTGACAAAGGATAATTCATATCTACATCACTTTATTGATTTCACTTTATTAAGGATAATTCATGTCTGCATTACTTTATTAATTCATCTTTTTTCCCCTGAGTTAAGTATTCATGAATGATCCCTAATAACATCATATCAGTAAATTGAATAATGTTACCTAGAATCTTTTTGTCAGTGGAAGAATATAATTGCTTATATTTCAGACTATTATGATTTCGTGTCTAGCATTGAATACGGGTTTCAGATTTTTTTTTTTTTTCGTTTTTGAACAAAAGAAGTGAACAAATGCATGCAGTGTCAGTTCACGTTCTCTCAGGGTTGGAAGATCGCCTTTATCAAACCAAGCAGCTGTAAACGATTGTTTAACAAGCAAAGATCCCAGACTCATTTCATGATTACATATTTTCGAATTCCATATTTTTGTCGTACGGAGCGGATTTGGAGACTTGAAAAAAAAAACTTCTGGAACATAAACGCATCAAATGTCACATCCCTTGGAGGCAAATTCAAATAAGTAAGCGAAATAGTGGTTCAGCTTTTCTCGACTGGAAATTTCATAACACGGTCTCACCGGCACTGATCCAACATTCTTGCGAGGATGCTGTCAAGATATTATAAAACTGATATCAAAGCATCTTGAATTGATGAAACAAAGGCAAAAGAAAAACTACGTGAAAGAAGAAATTTAAAGAATGGAAAGAAATCAGAAAATGCAAAGAAGTAAACAACTTTGAAATAATTCTAGGCCAGTAAAGAAAGCCAAATTAAGATACAAAGAAAACCTGCCGATCTGGACATTACAAAAACGCCGGCATGCACCAAGCCATCACTTTTGCCATCCGCCGCTATTCCTTATGATTCTTGTTTTGGGGGGGTATTCATTTTTACACGTGAGTAATTCAACTTTGTGTTTCTTGAATTCTGTCCAGCGAGTGACGGTGATAACTCGCCTGTCGCTGTGTTGTGTTTAGCCAAGTTGTTCCTCTGCTTTCCGCTGAAATGTTGTCTGCTCTTTCCTCTTCGTAATGACCGTCCTTCGTTATCTTGTATGATTCCCATCCGTAGCATCTGTTAGTCAATTACACCCGGTGCCAGTTTATTGAGCCAGCTCGGGTCATCATGGGCACCACACACCAAAAATAGATAAATGAATAAAATAACACCGTCAATGCTTTTGGGAATCTGATAAATATTCTGATATCGCTTTAAAGGAAGCGGTAGTAGTAGCAGCACCGGCAGCAGTAGCGGCAGCAGTAGTAGAAGTAGTGATGGTGATGGTGGTGGTGGTGGTGTGGCGGGAGCAGTGGCAGTGGCAGTCGTAGCACAAGCAATATCGGCAATAATGACAGCAGCAATAGTAGCAGCGGTACTAGCAGCAGCAGTTCTCATATTTTATACACACTTTTGTGTTACACACACACACACACACACACACACACACACCACACACACACACGCACACGCACGCACGCACGCACGCACACTCACACACACACACACACACACACACACACACACACACACACACACACCACACACACACACACACACGCACTCACACACTCACACACACACACACACACACACACACACACACACACACAATTATATGGAGAGAGAGAGAGAGAGAGAGAGAGAGAGAGGGAGAGAGAGAGGAGGACATTAATCATGGTAAATTATTACCGTCCAACGATCTGCTCTTCTTTCAACCTGCCTTGTGCGCAAACACCAGAGCCACAATCACTTAATTGATGGTGACTTTTCTGCACGGCGTTATATCATTTTTTAAAGATGGGATCATTTCTGCATGAAATATGTATAACAGAACTATGGTTGCAATGAATAGTGCTCCTTTCAGGACAATTATAACTACTTTTTTTTTTACCATGATTGTTGGTTAATGCTAAGCCAAAAACTCTAAATGTCGTCATTTTCACGGGGCGAAACATCTGCAGGATGAACGCCGTCGGATCTCACTTCTCAGCTTTAAAAAAAAAAAAAAAAAAAAAAAAAAAAAAGTGCCGTTGTAGGTATTTATCTCACCACAACCGTAACTGTCTCTCACATCTTTTGTTTGCGTATGAATAAACCAAGGCATTCCTGCAAGGTATTCAGATATACTGTACTTTTTTCTCTTCAGCCTTTTCTTCTACTTCGACTATGCCGTCGTCATGGTCGTAGTCTTATTCTTCTCGTGTTTATAGCTCCTCTTCATAACGGCCCAAGCCCACTTTACTGGAAAGATTCTCTCTCTCTCTCTCTCTCTCTCTCTCTCTCTCTCTCTCTCTCTCTCTCTCTCTCTCTCCGTGTTTTTTCATAAGATGCTTTTTATTTTCTTTTGTTTTTGCTTTCATTTTTTTTTTCCCATTTCTTCGGAAGACATTACATTAAAAAGCAGTGACCTTATCCATTTTACCCTCAGTAAAACGTCATATTCATCTCTTTGTTTTCTTTCTACATACCTTCAAAAGCACTTCCTTCGCGCCCTTCTCCTTATATGCCCCTTCCCCTTCCTCCCCCCCCCCTCTCTCTCTCTCTCTCTCTCTCTCTCTCTCTCTCTCTCTCTCTCGTCCGCTGACTTGCTCTCCTTTTCTCTTTCTACCACATTGCGCGAACTGCCGCCACTTTATAAGTGTTTTTAGAACGAGAGTATCGTCTGAATCGTCTGAGAGTATCGTCAAAGGATATGGATAATCTTGGCGCGCTAGCATCAAAATCGATGTGATCTTGATCGATAGTTAGAAAAAATAGAGAACAGCATATTCTCCTGGACCATTGTGGGAAAAGGTAACCGACGGGAGAGGGAGGGGAGGAATCGGGAGGGAGACGAGAGGGGTCAGGAGAGGTATTGATTTTGTGGAGTTTGGTGTATTCTGTACAAATACTCTGTGTGTGTGTGTGTGTGTGTGTGTGTGTGTGTGTGTGTGTGTGTGTGTGTGTGTGCGTGCGTGCGCGTGCGTGCGTGCGTGTGTGTGTGTGTCTGTGTCTGTGTGTGTGTGTGTGTGTGTGTATGTGTGCGTGTGCGGGCGTGCGGCGGGCGGGCGTGCACGTGTGTGTGTGTGTATGTGTGTGTATTGTGTGTGTGTGTGTGTGTGTGTGTGTGTGTGTGTGTGTGTGTGTGTGTGTGTGTAGTGTATGTGTGTGTGTGTGTGTGTAGTGTATGTGTGTGCGTGCAAGTGTGCGTGCGAGTGCGTGTATGTGTGTGTGTGTGTGTGTGTGTGTGTGTGTGTGTGTGTGTGTGTGTGTGTGCGAGAGAGAGAAAGAAACAGAGAGAGAGAGAGAGAGAGAGAGAGAGAGATGAGACACTCACAGTCACAGTTTTTGAGTGTAAACTCCAAGCATCAGAAAGAAAGTTAAAGGTGGCTTTTCTGTTTCACGCACATCGAGAATAAGACAGGAAACTATTCCAGGAAACAAAGTCAGTGTATACAACGGTAAATGAGAACCTCTTCTTAGTGTTCACATATATGAGCGTGCCTGGCACGGGACCCGTATATGGCACTAGCTGCCTGTTCAATACCAGCCTACAGGTCACAGTTGGGATGGGAAGCCCCAGAAGCAGGTGGAAGAAACCCTGGACGGACGACATAAGGGACCAGGCTGGTTAGCAACTCTGCCCTGTGGCGCAGGACGGAGGACAAGCAGCTATGGATCGCCCTGACGGCCCAGGCGGTCGTGATGGTTCCCCTGCAACTGACTGCTGATGACGATGACATTGATGATGATGATGATGAAGATAATGGTGACGCTGCTGTTACTGTTGCTGCCGCTGCACGTCTCGTATGTCATTTCACCTCTTCTAGTCTTCCAAAGCTGATGTAGATTATATGGACAGTCGTTAAATGGATTCAGAGGCATTAAAAATAAAGGCATTTCACTTAGGCCGTCTCTGAGACTGAAGTTCTTTGAATTCTCTCAAACTGACAAAAGTCCAGAACTCCTTCCATCTGTTATCAGAACCTGTGCAGAGGGGAAATGGTGTTGCTCATATTACGTATTTGTTACACCTTTTTTTTAAACACATTTTTACCTCTTGAAGGGCGAGGACTCACCATGCGATTTGCAGGCGGTGCCAGGCGTATATTAAACTAGAAAAGTCAAGGTGAACACAACCAAAGAGACATAGCAGGGTTGCAGTGTATCCTCTGCTGGGTGGCCACGTGATGACATCGTTTGATGGCTCTGTGATGACCGGCGGCTCATGGGCTGCCCAAAAAGTATTCATTATGAGGCAATGAATGCATAGTTGCTTTTACAAAGCTAGAGTCTGATTCAGTCATACGAATGCAGCTCGAGGCAGAAACCGCAACAAATTAGTTAGCAGCCACACACCATTAGAAAAGAGAGAGAGAGAGACAGAGAGAGAGAGACAGAGAGAGAGAGAGAGAGAGAGACAGAGAGAGAGAGAGCGAAGTAGGAGGATGGGGGGAAGGGGGTAAGACAGAGAAGGTAAGACAGACAAAAGTAAGGTTATCTTGGTATGATCCAATCAATAGTGAGACAAGTCAAAATATGCTAGTATGTCACCCAATGACCTCTCAGAGACCAGAAGTCAGATAACACATTGTTTGGCAGAAGTGTCCCCAGTTCGTCTTTTACCCCCAAACACCAAACAAACAGTCCAACCCCACGGGGTGCGCACTGGTTTACTAGGCCAGACAGAGGCAGCTGACGCTTGAATAGCTCTGGTCCAGGTCTTATTGTACTCCCACACACCGCCCGGGGACTAAGAATGTGGCGAAAAATAAGAGCAACAGACTTCTGCCTCACAAAACGACAGAACTGAAACTTAAGTGACGACGAAATTACATCCTTCCTCCATCCTCTCGCCCATAACTCTCTTCCCTCTCACACAGTCGATAACTGCTATCCACTTTTTGCCGCCCGCTTTCAGGCCTACCATTTCGGTTTACCACTTTTTCCCTTATAACATCTTATCCGACATTTTTCTCTTAATAAGTGTTCATCTGATATACCTTTCTGTACACACAGTGAATCTGCAAACAACATAGCTCTCTATGGGACTTATAATACGATCCACTGTGTTTTGATTTCCTTTTCTTTTTACTTTCAAGACGCAAATCAAATCACCTATTCCCTCACAAATATCAGATCAAATTACCATGTCCAAACTAACATCAGATCAAATCAACATTTCCTGACGAACAATGAAAGAAGATATATCATGGACAGGAAATAGGTGGAAAGAAAAAGAGAAATGAGGGAGTTAAGGGTGGTGGGGTGGGGGTGGAAGAAATGAAAAGAAAGTTGAGTGGGGGAAAGGAAGAAAGAAGGTAAAAGCAATATGTCCTTTTGACCACTCTCCAACTTAAGACGGTTTCTTAAACAAACACACAACAACAACAACATACTGAAAAGTGGTTTGGGAAGAAATTATCAGTTTGTACTTCCCCTGGAATCTGTGACACTGGCTGTAACAGAATTGACCTTAAACGTACAAAGTTGGTCTTTTATGGACCTGGAAATCAGAAATGAAATCTTTCAAACGAAGAAGAAAAAGCGAAAAGGAACACAGTCATTTGGTGGGTTGTGGAAACATGAATATCATTATTCAGCAGGCACCAGTCACGACAGAATTCAACTAAAAAGGAGATGGGGGAAAAAAAACAGGAGATAGAGTGCAGAGAAAAATAAACAAGAGAGAGAGACAGACAGACAGACAGACAGACAGTGGGTGACTGAAAGACAGAGAGTCTGACAGATAGGCAGAAAGAGAGAGAGAGGGAGAGAGAGAGAGAAATCGACGGAGACAGGTGTGCGCGCGCGCGCGCACACACACACACACACACACACACACACACACACACACACACACACACACACACACACACACACACACACACACACTGCGCGCGCACACGCACACACACACACACACTGCGCGCGCACATGCACACACACACACACACACACACATACACACTGCGCGCGCGCACACACACACACACACACACACACACACACACACACACACACACACAACACACACACACACACACACACACACACAAGCGCGCAGAGAGAGAGAAGAGAGAGAGAGAGGGGGGGGGGAGAAAGCAGACAACGGAGTCTAAACAATGAACGATTAAGGAAAAAAAAAAAACAACCTTGTGAAATATATTACGTCTAGGTTCAACGTCCACACCTACCAAATGAGACACAGGGATACCATCCCAGGACAGTGGAGTATGGTAGGGGACCGGCAGCAGGGACAGTCTACCACAATACTAACATGACTAGAACAAGAACACATTAAGGTGGGCTGTAAAAGTCGTTTGATGTCGGTAACCAGCAGGTTCCTAACGTGCAGTATCTGACTGCCAATGGTACTTGTTCCACAATGGTAGTTGTTCTACCATTGAGCCATCCCGACACCACAGATACAGGAATCTTGCATCGATTTTAAAGAGATGTCAGAGGATGCTTGGAGCTTAGACTTCATCAGCGCGATGGCCACAAGAAGTCGCCACTAGCAGAAGAGGGATGCTACAGGTGATCCTGGCCCACTGTGGAGTTCCTGGGAACAAGCAGGCTGATCACCTAGCAAATGAAGACACTGGAGGAGAGAAAAGCCCATCAACAACGAGTTGCACAGGATTACCACGACACTTACAACACCCATGATGTCTAGGGACGACTACCGCCTCTTGACCAGAGATTGCACGGTCTTGATGAGACTCTGCAACTGGCAAAACAGACTAAACTGTCACACGCACCTGCCAGAAGCTGAGACAAGTACCCTCCGCAACCTTTCCCTGGAGACAGGACCAGACTGCACAGCACGTGCGCTTGTGATGCCCTCTCTTTGAATCAGCAAGATGAAATGTCTGGCCACTGAACGCTCCACTGACAGCCAAGCTCTATGGCTGCTACTGGATGCAGACAGGCGCTTTGACGTTGAACGTATGCTATATTATGGATGGCCAGTGCCATAAAGATACAGCTTAGTTTTCATAAAATGGCTGAAACCCATGAAAGTAGAACATGTTTATGAAGATTAGAGCATTTTTCTCAGTTTTTTTTTACGTTGGAAGTGAAGCATGTTACAGATGCCCACAGCCATTAGAGAAGGGTATATTACCAATGGCTGTTGGATGTAAACTGTATGACAGATGGCTAGAGCCCAAAAAGAAAGGCGTATCAAAAATAGCTGCAGGACCTTAGATATACCTGGCGTTCAGCTGTTTAGCAGTACTTGGGCTGAGAGAGAGAGAGAGAGAGAGAGAGAGAGAGAGAGAGAGAGAGAGAGAGAGAGAGAGAGTATTAAACAAAACAAGCGAGACACTGAATGTTTTAACTTACATGTAATGTTAGTTTCAATATGAAGAGACTGAGGGCGCAAAATGAAGCAAATTTTGATTTTGCGTTGAATGTGAGAAGATAAGTGATTTCTCGTTCTTCGTTTTCGCTGTCCTAAATATTATTTGTTTTTGGGTTGATGAAGATACAAGAGGTTGAAATGCATTGCGACTTGTCTAGTACTCTGTGTCATGGGCGGGTAACTAACCCCTTCTCTTTCTAAATTTTACATGTAATGAACACGCGCCATAGAAGGATGCTTATATTTTAATTCTTATTAACAAGTGTGGTGTATATGAAAGAGTCAAAGACCATGAACAGTTACAGCCAGTGCACGGTGCCATAATTTTGGGGAGGTTAGAGGGGATGGAGGGATGGATGGGTGGAGAGAGAGAGGAGGTGGGAAGATGTGTCCACAGTGCGCTCTTAATGATTGTACTGGGGTGTAAAGGGCACATGCGCTGCAGTGAATTAGTTCCAGTTGACGCTTTTCCTTCACTATCTCAGTCCTCACCTCTCCCTCTCTACCCGTGGAACTTGCAATAGAATGGTGACAGAGGTACGGAGTTATGGTTTCTTAGTTACTGGCTCGTGGGGGGGAAGGAACAAGGCAAGCATTTGAAAAATGGCAGCGACTTTGGTTTCTCAACCTATCGCCATAGCCACAAAAAAAGACTGTCATACAAATCAGTGTTCACATTTTCAAGGGACATACAAGGGTAAGTCGCATGTCACAAACAAATTTTTCTTTTGATTGTTACGCAGTCGACAAAGGCTGAGTTTACGCATTCCCCCTGCATCCTACTTTGTGTAAGGAAGCCGAACTGTAGCCCTAAAAGTTGTCAAGTTACTGGTAAATATTCCGTGAGACATAAAATACTAAACACTGTGTTTTTTTTTTTTTTTTTCATTTATTTTGTTTTTTTGCAAAGGGAGGAACTCAATTCATGCCAAGCAGTTCTGATTTAGATATGAAAAAAAAAATGCTACGTAGAAAGTTAGTAGGTTTTTATATCATTCAGGTCGGTCTAATTTTCTTTTCATCCCAGCCAGCTGCTGTACAAGATTACCCATTCCCCTATTATCATAAAACTCTTGTTTAGATATTTCCTTGATTCAAATCTGCCGGATCTTGGACTTTAAGATAGAAGCACCAAACCATCTCTTCCTTCGTTGGGCTCTCTTGCGATTTGTGAATTTGATATACAATGGATATGTGCGTGTTTTGTGTCCGTAATTTGGTATCTGTAGGACCGTCTTTCATCATCAGATACAAAGAGTGGATACAGTTCAGCAAATGATAATTCTGGGTAGACTTAAAGCCGACAGAATTCAGCCAAAAAGGCTTCACACATGCACGGGCAGGACAACAAACCAAAAAAAAAAATCCCCGTCATCTCGCTTTACAGCATAAGCGAAGCAACACAACTCAAAGACTGCATACAAAATGGCAGACAATGGAGAATGTCAACACTAAGAACAGGAGGAAGTCCTGTTAAATTAAACAATGTCATGCAAATGCTTTTTTCTCCCAACGCCTACACAAAATGATTCGATTCATAACAGTTACATAGCAGAGTGAGAAACGTTAAAAACAGGCTGCACGTGGTGTTTACTTGCATTTTCACATTTCCAAAAATATCGGCATAACGGATTCCGGTTCCTTTATCAAGCTTTTTTGTTCTTCTGTCCTTGACTGACAAGTTTCCTCTTAATTCAGGCGTCTTTCAGATGTGCGTCTTCAGCATACGGTAGGGTAATGCACATGACGTCTTATTCGGACAAAAATACCAAAA
>JADBJO010000704.1:242500-250000 GCA_016801955.1 Conus betulinus | reverse complement strand
AGAGTTCAGAGATGCTAGATGGGGTTTACATAATATCAGCCACTTTTCTGTAGTGCATAGATTGCATTTTTTAGAAATGTTGTTGTATGGTGTTGCTCTTTTTATAATTTTCCATGATATGTTATAATCTATTTTCTTATCTTTAAGCTTCCAAATATATTTGCTTAATTCTCTTTGGTTTTTATATTTTTCCTGCTTGAAAGACTGTTTGTGGTTTGCATATCTGGTTTTAAAACGGTTAGCCGTGATCCCTATGTATGTTTCTTTTTATCACTGTCCGTTGTTACTGTAGCTTGGTACACAATATTATTGTAAATATAATGGATCACGGCTAACCGTTTTAAAACCAGATATGCAAACCACAAACAGTCTTTCAAGCAGGAAAAAAATATAAAAACCAAACAGAATTAAGCAAATATATTTGGAAGCTTAAAGATAAGAAAATAGATTATAACATTTCATGGAAAATTATAAAAAGAGCAACACCATACAACAACATTTCTAAAAAATGCAATCTATGCACTACAGAAAAGTGGCTGATATTATGTAAACCCCATCTAGCATCTCTGAACTCTAAAGTAGAAATGATGATAAACAATTGCAGGCATAAATGGAAACCTTTATCAATGCACCATCCCCTGACACGTCCCCCCCTGAACGCGCCCCAAAAAGATAAAAAAAACTACAGGCACGTGCCACACGTACAGTGCTCACGCGCCCACACAACACACTATATAACACCGGTGGTGCGCCCCCAGTTTGTACCCTGAGGACAGCTCTTTTAGCTTGAAACAGATCTGTAGGTTTTTAATCCTTCATTTTAAACCTATTTTAAAACTGTTATATATATATATATATATATATATATATATATGTGTGTGTTATATATATATATATATATATATATATATACGCGCGTGCGCGCACGCGCGCGCTTTCACGCACGTGCATACACAGGCACAAGCACAGGGCACACTCGGACACACACGTCAAAAAAGTATCAAGAAGAAAGTGTACACATGATATTTTCTGCACTGAATAGACATCTCTACGACTGTCAATAGAACAGCCACAGCCAGCTTGCAGAGGGAAAAGTCTTGTGATTATCAGGAAGTGCTTACTGAGCCAAGGAGCGTTTTGTTCCCATTAAATCAGTCAGTTGAAAGATCTGGATCAACAAGATTGCCAGTCTGTTAAGTGCCATGCTCCAGGACCCAACTTAATCCGGATCGTAGTGATGCATCCCTACTACTTCCTACCCTCCCATACACATACTTTCATCTCTTCTCACGCCCAAAACTTCCCCCCAATTAACTACCACCA
The DNA here is from genome assembly GCA_016801955.1 of Conus betulinus. NCBI lineage: Eukaryota > Metazoa > Mollusca > Gastropoda > Neogastropoda > Conidae > Conus > Conus betulinus. The sequence goes on along the minus strand of JADBJO010000704.1, from coordinate 248,677 downwards.
GCAATAGAAGAAGAAAAGGATGGTTATTTCCCCACATTATCTGAATGTAGAGCTGTCCATGTCAACCACGTCAGTGCTAGGCCAAGCATCAATTGACCACTGACCACAGTTCTCACTCCTTCCAAAAGGTTCAAAATTACTTTTAATTTTGAGATTTGGGACAGTTTTCATATTTTGATGACATGAAAACAAGGAGTAGCTTCCTTGGAGAGACTTAGATGTATGCCTGCACACCAGTGTTACTGACACTACTCATTAGCTGGCGTACAGGTAAACACATAAAAAGTACAGTAAAGCAACTCTCCCTCTACAAGTTCCACACTCCATTAAGAAGGACACCCACCCACCCTTTCTTTGCCCCTCTTCATGCAACTCTCTCTGCAGGAGGATCCATGCACGCGCGCAGGTTTGCATGATGCAACACACACACACACACACACACACACACACACACACACACACACACACACACACACACACACACTCACTCACTCACTCACTCACGCGCGCGCGCGCACGCACGCACACACACACACACACACACACACACACACACACACACACACACACACACACACACACACACACACACACACATCCTAAAAAGAGCCTAAAGAACTTGCTTATTTACTATTTTCTGCACAGACAAGAACCACAGTGACAGTCAATAGGACAGAGAAAAAAGTTTGGCTGACTTAGATAAAGTGGCATCCAGCAAAAGCCGAGTGGTTCTCAGTCTGCATTTACTGGGCCAAGGACTACTCTATATTTTCCTGATAAAGCTCTTGTATTCTATTCCCATTCTAGCTGGAAAAACAAACCAAACACCTGGCATTTTCATGAAGAGTTTGAATTACTTCTCGATTGATACGACCTTCGCACCAACAAGCCAATCATACTCGGAGATACCAACCTTCACCTTGACTTCCAGTCTTCTCCCAGTATCATACAACTATACCTATCTCTATCCAAATTCTCTTTTCTCTTAATGCCACCAAATAAACACACACAGATCCCCAAAAAGTTTCTACCGTACCTTTCTTCTCCTCTCATAGGTTGTAGTCAAATTGTGGGTATCTTTTGGGGTAGGAGGAGAGTGAAGTTTTGGGTGAGAAAGAGGAGATGGGGGGATGGGCATGTACTATCTGGAGCAACTTATCTATCGAAGCATGTTACTTCCCAGACTGGTATTTTTTTTATCAATGCGATTCCAGACGAGCTCTTTCAGCCGACTGATTTCAGTGGAACAAATGTCCCCTGGCCTGATCACCACTGTCTGAGAACCTCTTGTATTAGCTGCCAGCTGGCCCTGGTTGGCCAACCGTTTCTCTCTGTGCTGCTGGCAGCCAATTAGTGATCTGGCTGACGCAGAAAATGTTTTCTGAGTTTTTACCAGTGTGTTAATTAGTCGTTTTGTTTGCTCATTGTTTTTTTTTTACAAGTAAGTGTGCTGTGGTGTGTGTGTGTGTGTGTGTGTGTGTGTGTGTGTGTGTGTGTGTGTGTGTGTGTGTGTGTGTGTGTGTGTGTGTGCGTGCGTGCGTGCGTGCGTGCGTGCGTGCGTGTGTGTGTGTGTGTGTGTGTGTGTGTGTGTGTGTGTGTGTGTGTTCATGCATGTGATAAACAGTAGAACGGTGTAAAAATGCACTTTCAGAAGACAATGGTTATTTCATGGACAAACTGAATCAATCGTCCTCCAGCAGAGAAAACAAGCATTGGAAACGTAAAAGAGACAGACACCGAGACCCAAAGGAGGCAGAGTGCCAAAAACAGAAGGGCGGCTTTTTTATATTTTGTTCAGAATACAAGAAGAAGCTATTGCGCTGCAAGACATTAGTGGCATATATGGAGTACAACTGGGGAACTCAGAAACTGAGGCAAAAAAAGTGTTATTTAAGACCTTTTCAAATCTCTCTGTTCTGTAAGCAGGTCTGTAAAGTCAGTTCACTGGTAAAAAAACATCATAAAATGCAGAAAAAGGAGAGGTTCCATTTTTTTTTTATAAATCCAATTATGCTTCAACTGATGATTAAGAACTTTTGTCTCACCGTCTGTGCCACCTCAGTGGCATTACTTCACGCCTCTCTTTCCAGCTCTCCCACCCACAGTCAAAGCTAGAAGTGTTTCATTACAGTCCAAGCACTGTTATTCCTAGGAATCGGTATCAAGTCAGCACGAGGCACCCCTCTGGAGGAGCTACTGCACTGCTGCCAGATCACTTCATAAGTATACAGTGGTGCCCATTCTGCTCTAACAGACAAAGGACAATTCCTTCTGAGCCCCCCTACTGATGATTAATTATAATCGCCTAGTCGCAGAGCTGGCATGAGTGAGTGTCACCATCAGGATGTTACCCTCAATATCCATGTACATGCCGATCCCAACGACTGTGCACGAAATCACAAGCGGTATTGGCGTGGGGAGAAAAGGGAAAAGCGGTGAACAGGAAAGCAGGGCTTGATGACCCGTGAAAATGAAGATGATACAGGGAAGCTCCATTCTCATCAAAGCTACATCATGGGGGCTGCACTCTACGCCTCCTTTTGTAAGATGTCCTGGCGTCAACGTCGATTGAGAAATACAAATACCCGCAGTGCTGGTCAAGGAATGTGAGCAGCACTTTTGGGCACGAAACCGACTGCGTGGGCCCAGTCTTCCCCGCAGAGCGTATAGCTCACAGTTGGACAACCGACCGAAATTTAACACACAAGTAATGCCTGTGATCGGAGTCAAATCCATGACCACATAGCCTGCGATATTTGTCAGCTGCTGCAGCATAGCTGCAGCTGGTGATTAAGTAAATGCAGTGATTAACGTAGTTTGATATTGTCTCTCCTACAAACTCTTTTGAAAACTGCTTTTCTTTTATATTCCTGATATTGTCACTCCTTCATATTTTAAAGGGTGTTTTTTTTCATATTTCTTTTTCTTTAGACAGTGAAAACTCCAACTACTAAGAGCTAATACAGATTTAGTGGGATTCTTTCATATATGTAGAGTAGGTAGTTCTCCAGTTTTGAAGAGTTGCTTCTTGTATATGTTGGAGTTTTTCGTCGAGTTGGCGACCAGTGCCAGGAGGCCTGCAGCTTCCTCTTTCCACAAAATGGTCTTTTGTCACAGCAGTTCAGTCACCACTTTAAGTAACTCTTAGAGGTTATAAAATGAAGTGGAACACTTTTGAAAAGCCAAGGGTCCTGTGCCTAAATCTCTGGGATTACGTGTAAGTGAAATTTTGCCACCTTAATGACTATGAAAATCTGAGTGCTTCATCTACCAATTAGAGGGCGCTACCATTTCTGGTGCAATGGATTAAATTGATAGCTAGACATGAGTACAAAGGTTCTCCTCTTTTGTCTCATGCCTTTCAAGACAACATCTATCTTGTTCGTATCGAAGGTAGAGTGGAATTATAAATAAGAAGGTGAATGAACTATACCGTATACACTTCGTCTCTTTGTCTAATTCTGTTTCATATATCAATATTAAGAACACTAACGTATTTGTCGGGCTTCTTTGCCATTGGTAGAAACACTCAGAATTCGTCTGTAAAATGGTGTCGACAACCCATCACATGAAGCCCATATCACATGTAGACAGATTGTGGCAACACTTTTCTCATCATTGTCACAACAAATGAGAGAGAGGTGGAGTGCAGATATGCATGTTTTGTTTTAGATATGCCCTGGCTTCTCAGAAAACGTAGAAGGGAAATAGAAACGACTAGAGTTCCCAGAGGTATGGTGACCAAGTGACCCACTGGTGTATTTTTGTTTGAGGCATTTGGCAGTGATGCTAATTATCATCATACATCTTCCTGTGACAAGTGGGTCGTGAGTGTAGTGTAGCAGATACACCAACCACAGTTTTGCTTCTATTGCAGTATTAAAACAGGTTAAATTTATCGCTACGGTATTTTGCTAGAAACAAATAAATGAAAATGAATGATAGATGAAACTACACAGATTACATAGGACCCAGGGTAGGCAAACAATAATATTAACATTAAACAATATAGACACACTTCATTTTACAAAACGAAAATGGAGAGTCCGAGAGAGACAGAAGCAGGAAATATATGCACAGGGTTACACTAAGGACAGACAGACAGATCGAATGAGATGGCTGTTAGAATGCTTAAAAATACATTTTTGCACACCATATATCTAGCTGCAACTGCCAAATCAAAAAATATTACTCCAGTAGCATAATTTATAAAGATTTTCATATGTTTGGAAAAAAGTGTTGAGCAGGAAAGTATTTCATCTCGGCAACAGCACTTTATACATCTCATTGTGTTGATACTTACACCCCTAACCATGACATGGTACATATTATATGAAGCATTCAGTTGAGACAAAACAAATGGCTTGCATGTCAACAAACTAACATTGAGATCAGCATGATTCTTTGCCGCTGTTGTATTTTTCATTTCAACGTCTCGGCGGCCAATGGGGGACACATACTGTACAGTGGTAACATGAAATGAATATATCATCATCCATTAATAAGCAGCCAGCAGCAAACATAGACCTGTTAAAAGAAAATGATTTGAACGATGGCTAACCTCCAATGCTACCTTCACACCTACCCCTATCTCCACTTCCACCCCTGTGCCTCCCTCCTCACCTCGCGATGACTCCATCCATTTGGACATGCTCCTCCCCCAAACCTAGTTCCATCTCCACTCCAAACAGTTTCTTTCCTTGAGGTAAAGGGTCGTTCTTAATTCTTCTTTTTAGTCGATTCAAACAGATCACCACGAAACAGTAATTACCAGTCATTTCCGGCTTCTCTCTCCTTTTCATATATGAGGCGTCACGTGAGTCACGTGATCACAATGGCCTTCTAAACTGGTAATTCGGTGAAGGAGTGGTGGTTAGGACGTGGGGTGGGTGTGTTGTACGAGACTAATGGGGTGCAGGGCTAATTGCGAGCGAGAGATAGGATTTTCTTTGTCATCCTAGTAAACTGTGCAGCTGGAACAGCAAGCAAAGGAGGCGTGTACATGGACGCAGCCCATATCACCTTGCAAATCTGTCAGAAAGGTGATGGTGAAGAACAGCATGATGTGGCAATGGTGTGGAGAGTCTGGGGATAATGAAGTGAGAGTGTGGAAGGATCTGGGTGTAACTGAAAGGTAAGAAACTGTTAGGGTAAGGCTACTGAGAATAATTATGAGTATGTCGGGGTAGGGATGTGGAAGGGTTATGACGTGCTGAGTTAAGGATATGGAGGATAAAGCATAGTGGTGTAAAGGCAAGGGCGTGGGAAATGAGTTTTGGAGTAAGGGTACGCTGTATGTTAGGGTCTTGAAGAGAGAGTGGAAGAATGATTATGTGTTGACCTGAGGGTATGAAAGTGAATGGACATCAGGGTAAAGGTGTGGAAAATACAATAATGTTAAGCTAATGGTGTAGGAGTGTTCGGCGTTTAGGAGTGTTCGGCGTTTTAGAATCAGGAAAGGAGGATAGAGCTGAGGTAAGAATTTGAAAGGGGTAGGTGCACTGAGATAAGGATAATGAGCATCTGAAGGTGATGAGGGAAGGGTTTAAAGACGGTAGAAGTCTGTAAATAACAGTATGGAAAATATGGGTGTGTGAGATGTGGACAAGGGAGGGTATATAGGCTGGATACTGCTATGAGGGTGTAGAAGATAAAGAGGTGTTGTGGTAAGTGGGTGGAGGAATTGAGATATTTGGAGAGATAATGTGAGTGTAAACGTAAGCGTGTGATATCGGTGGAACTCTTGAGGTAAGATTATGGTGAAATATGGGTTATGAAGGTCAGTTGTAGAAGAGTTCGTGTGTCGGGATAAGCTTACGTAAGACATGAGTGTGTTTAGGAAAAGGCGTGGAAGAACTGGTGGTGTTGTGCTAGGAGTCTTGAGGATAAAGGGATATTGAGGTAAGGGTAGAAAAGTGCAAGGGAATTTTGAGATGGGATTGGGAAGATAAAGAGGCGTTGAGCCAAGGGTGGCCATGTGGAAGGCTTTAATGGGAAGTTGGCATAGGGGTATGGAGGAAATAGCAGGTGTACTGCATCCTCTTCTACGTCAACCCAGTGGTAATCCCTTCCACTCAGGCCTGCCAGCCCATACATAGCCACACCGAGGTTTGTCCTAACACAGCATGGTCTCTTTATACTATAGTTGGTCCCTTTACCTCCATTATGGGGATTATG
>JADBJO010000704.1:192500-235000 GCA_016801955.1 Conus betulinus | reverse complement strand
CGCCCATATACTATCTTCCGCCTCACAAGCCAATATCATCCACCCCCTTCTCTCTTCCCCACCTGCTTCAAAGCCCATCCACTTCAGTGTATAACCTTTCCCTTTGTCCCATTTCACCCAGCAAGTTTCTCTTGTCAGTGTTCATCTAATATATCTGTTTATGCACACATCCATCACGTTTCACATCGATCCATCGATCAAGGATATTTTTTTTATTGGTTTTAGAAGCATTTAACCTTGTATGTAACATGGCAGGTTCCCGCATGAAAACAATGCACTCATTTTTACATACTGCATGTGAAAGTTCACAGAAAGACAAATTTCATCCACATCCACGATTACTCTGAACTGCTGGTCTCTCGAGGAAAAGGCACAGTTGTGAGAACAAAAACTGTAAAATAATCGCCTATGACAAAAGCTGGAAGTATTTCATACTGCAGATGATTTTAGCCTAGCTTTTAAGCTTTATTCACAGGTCGAATGTAACGCTTGACTGGTTTGTGTCACTAATGTTAGAAGTAAAGCAGATAGGAGACAGCTCAGCCTTGGGTTTTATCAGTGCTTTGAGGCTGAAAATAGAGCATATCAACGGTAGCTTAAGCTTTGCATTTGGTGTGTAGTCAAAGCAGAAAATGAAACGGAACAGGTGAGCAGATCCTAGGATTTTGTTGGTGTTATGATGTGTTTCGATGGGATTGAAGCAAAACATATAAAAGTAATCAGACCTTAGCGTTTCATCATTTTATACTTGATTTTGAAAGTGAAACATATGACCAGTGACTTGACCTTACCTTTTCGCCGGTGCTATAGTGTGTTTAAAAAAAGGTAGAGATAAAACATTTTACAGGATGGGGAAGATTTGTTCTTCGCTAGTTCTTAGATGAGCGACTGCGGCTGGAAATAAGCTATATCAGGTGAACTTAGGCAATGGCAATAACTCCTCATGTGCATACAATGCAGCGTGTTTTAGATTTTTATGTTTATCTTGTGACGCAAAGAAAATGAATATCAGATCAAATCACCATTTCCTAATAAACATCAGGTCAAATCACCATTACCTAACAAACATCAGATCGTCACCATTTCCTAACAAACATCAGATCGTCAGCATTCCCTAACAAACATCAGATCGTCACCATTTCCTAACAAACATCAGATCGTCACCATTTCCTAACAAGCATCAGATCAAGTCACCATGCCCTAGCAAATCTCAGAAAAAAATCACCTTTCCCAAACAGAAACGTGAGATCAAATCATTATTTCGTAACAGTAATAACAGACTCGGGGCAGGAAAAGGATGGGACAAAGAAAGGAATTTAGAAAAAAAAAAAATAGGAAAAGGAAAAAGACGTTATGTTGTGAAGGAGCTTGGGTAGGATAGAAGTTGCAAAAAGGAAAATGAAAGGGGAAATGGAGAGGGAGGCGGAGGCAATATGCTCTTTTCACCACTCTCCCATTTGGACAAATTCTTGCCGTTAGAAAACTGAATATGGGTTCGAAAGAAATGCATCTGGTTATAGTTTTCCTTGGCATTTTTGACATTGGCTATAACAAAATCGACCTTGGTCTCACGTTGAGAAGACAGAATCGGTCTTATGTGGGCCAGGGAACCAGAAACGAAAACTTTCAAACACACACAACACACACACACACACACACACACACACACACACACACACACACACACACACACACACACACACACACACACACACACACACACACACACACACACACACACACACACACACACGCACACACACACACACACACATACGCGCGCGCGCGCACACACATGCACGTACGCACGCACGCACGCACGCACGCACGCACGCACGCACACACACACACACACACACACACACACACACACACACACACACACACACACACACACACACACACACACACACACACACTCGCGTGCACGCACGCACGCACGCACGCACGCACGCATGCACGCACGCATGCACGCATACGCACGCACGCGTACGCGAGCGCGCACGCGGCCATTAAACATAAGTTTTTGACGTTAATTTAGAACACGAACATCATTATTGAGCTGGATGGACAAAAGAAGCAAGAGGTGGAGTGCAAGAAAACGTAAACCAGGAACGGACAGACTGAAGACAGAGAGACAGAGAGACAGTGACATACAGTCACACACACACACACACACACACACACACACACACACACACACACACACACACACACACACACACAGAGTCACTCACTCACTCACTCGCTCGCTCACTCACTCACTAACAGAGAGATTGAGAGACAGGCAGACAGACAGACAGAGACAGAGGCGGACACAGACAGAGACAGGAGGAGATAGTGAGAGAGTATAGATACGGAGAGGGATGGAGCAGATAACAGATTTTTAACAAAGAACAAAGGAAGGAATGAATGACACAGCTAAGCTTGTGAAGGATAATTACATTCAGGTGTGTAACGTGCACACTCGTCAAAGGAGATACAGAAGTACCATCCCGGGACAGTCGATGGAGGGGGGGGGGGGGGGAGTTGGGTGCCGAAGGAGGGGAGAGAACACCAACACATTAAGATGGGCAACGAAAGTGAGCTTTTGTGTCAATAACCAGCGGGAGTCGAACCTGCAACTTCTGACTGCCAACTCATTTTTCTGCCATTGAGCCAACCAGGCACCATGGATACAGGGGCCATGTATTGGCTTTGAAGGGATGTCAAAGGATGGCTGGACTTAAGACCTTTATTAGTGCATTCATGAAGACTGGTACGTCATTCTTCGTCCGTACTTTGAGAACACACTCTCTCTCTCTCTCTCTCTCTCTCTCTCTCTCTCTCTCTCTCTCTCTCTCTCTCTCTCTCTCCGCCCTCTGTGTGTGTGTGTGTGTGTGTGTGTGTGTGTGTGTGTGTGTGTGTGTGTGTGTGTGTGTGTGTGTGTGTGTGTGAATAGTTTGTTTATCATTGTAGAATCATTTAGAATGTTGCTATGTTGAATTGTCAGTATGAATATGTGTTGAAATAATGTATGCATGCCAAGATGACAGATTGTGAGACTAGACTTTGCCTAAAATCTTCACCCTTGCGTATTAAAGATAGATCAATCAATCAATCACTCAATCAATCTCTCTCGCCCTCTCTCTCTCTCTGTCTCTCTCTGTCTGTCTCTGTCTCTCTCTCTCTCTCTCTCTCTCTCTCTCTCTCTCTCTCTCTCTCTCTCTCTCTCTCTCTCTCTCTCTCTCTCTCTCTCTCTCTAACCACCATCCGTCCACCAGTCCAACCTCCCAATTATTCAAGTCGGTCTCATTTTGTTGTTCCTGCCAAAAATGCTGTACACGATTACCTCTGTTCCTGAAATATTTTCTTGATTCTAATCAACCAGATCTTGGGATTTGCTGGTAGAAATACCGTACCAATTCTCCCTTCTTCCGTACACAATCGATCTGTGCATGTTTTGGTGTCTGTAATCTGCTATCTCCAGTACCATGTTGATCAACAGTTACAAAAATGGCACCAGTTCAGCAGGCAAAAATTTCGGATATAAAACAGACAAAACAAGCCATTCCAATTCACCTCACGGGCAAGACAACACAACTCAAGGCCTGCAAAACAGAAACAAAAATGGGCAGACACTGGAGGAAGTTAACACGTACAACAGACAGAAGTCGAATTATGTTAAACGATGACATTCTAGTCCTTTTTCTTCAAAGGCCTCTTGTACACAAAGTGATTCAATTAATGAAAAGTTACAAAGCGAAACTGAGAAATGTTATCAACAGTCTGAAAGTGATGTAGATTTTGCTTGAACCAAAACAGGTTAATTGCACGGTCAGACTTTGTGTGTACGTGTGAGCCATGCAAAAAGCTTCAAACAGGGTACGTCCAGAACAGATATTTTAAAGGAGAAACAAAGAACAGAGAGACTTTTACTCTGTACACAAATGATTGTTCAGGAAGTGATTCAACTTTGTACATTAAATATTCAGATGACTCAGCACTTGTGGATCTTTCCAACTCTGATTCTGTTTACTTCAAGGAGGTTCAAAGATTTGTTGACTGGTGCGATCATAACTATCTTGATCTGAATGTAACAAAAACGAAAGAAATGTTGATTGATTTTAGAAAGAATCCAAAAGCTGCACCACCGCTTTTTATCAAAGGTGCTGAAGTAGAACGTGTTGAATCATACAAATATTTAGGAACTTTTATAGATAATAAGCTGAATTTTAAATCCCATATTGAGTATGTCCACAAAAAATGTCAAACCAGATTATATTGTCTTCGCAAGCTGCGATCATTTCATGTGAATACTGACATTCTTCGGACATTTTATTCATGCTTCTTGGAATCTGTTTTAACTTTCTTATTCATGTGTTGGTATGGTGGGTTGACTGTGAAGAGTAGAAATGTACTTGAGAAAGTGGTGAACCTGGGAGGAAAAATCGTTGGTGAGAGACAAAAAAGTCTGAGTGAGCTGTACAGGTGCCGTGTTGTTTGTAAAGCGAAGAAGATTGCGTGTGACCAGACCCACGTTCTTGCAAATCAGTATGACCTTCTTCAGTCAGGACGAAGACATCGATCGGTTAAATGCAGAAGTGTCAGATTTAAACAAAGTTTTATTCCCCTGTCCATTGATTTTATGAACCGAGGAGATGTTTAATTGAAATCCAAATTCCTTTATATGAATGTATGTCATATGTGAGAAAATGGGTAATGTGACAAAATTTATTGTTTATTTGCTGTGAATGTGTGCGAACACAAATTAATTTCTCAAATTGAGATAATAAAATTTACTTGACTTGACTACTGTCAGCAGTAGGGTATAATCAGTGCAGAGGAACAGACAAGCTTTTGATACCCGATAACAGTGAGCACAGGTCAGCGACATTGACAGTCCCTCGCGTGGTCTTACACATCGCTTTCTCGAATTTGACATTGCAATATTGGATGGAAACATTACGTGCACATACGCATTTCTCTCTCTCTCTCTCTCTCTCTCTCTCTCTCTCTCTCTCTCTCTCTCTCTCTCTCTCTCTCTGTGTGTGTGTGTGTGTGTGTGTGTGTGTCCGTGTGTGCGCGCGCGTGCTGGGAGAGGGATGAGTGTGTGAGATGTATTTGTGTAAGAACGTTTGCGTGCATTTGAAACGGGTTTTCTTTGCATGCATGCGTGCGTGCCTAATGGGATGTGACAAACTTTATGAGCACTTTCATCAAACAGAAGGGCGCACAGAAGACAGCAGATCTCTACCAAGGTCAAACTCTCTCTCTCTCTCTCTCTCTCTCTCTCTCTCTCTCTCTCTCTCTCTCTCTCTCTCTCCCTCCTCTCCCTCTCTCTCTCTCTCCCTCTCCCTCCCTCCCTTTCTCTCTCTCTCTCTCAGTCTCTCCTTATGAATGTTACTTTCCCCGTGTAGCTGGGTTAGAATCTGCATAAGATATAACAGTTCGTAGATATTAATACTTATGTTTGATAGTTTTTTTGAGAACAATGATTTAAGAAATAAGGATTTCAGATCATGTAATCTTTATGAAACTGGAAAAAAACCGAATCTGTCCTCTGATACGGATCTCAACCAGAACATGACAGATTCAGCTTTGGGTTACGTCCACAAAGAAACCTCTCTCCATCAAGCTTGATTATAGTGGTTGGGTAGTTGTATGATCTGACTGTTAGTCTGACAAACACACAGACCAATACACGGATATTAAAACAACCCCCCGTTGGTGGAGTTTATGAAGGCAAATGCAACAGACAATTTGGTGTGGGAACTTTCTGTCACATTACTGAAAGCTGCTAAAAGCGGTTCTGTTGTTGGGGAAAAAAGCATTTCTCTTTGCTATATTTTGTACGTTGTTTTCAGACGAAGGAGGGAGGGGAGAGGGGGAAGCGGTTGTCGTTCAAACCCATAAAATGTGAAGAAGTGTCAGCAAGATTCAGCAGAGTGTAACAGTTGCGCAACGATTCTTCCACGTCTGTAAAGGCAGTCACCATGGCCTGAAATACCACAATATGTTCAGGCAGTCTGACATCCAAACATCCAAAACCTATGAGCTGCCAATGAGAACATAAGCGACAGCACGGAAAACAGACTAAAACCCATTGCAAAATTGACAGGTTTAGATTAGAAATGTGAAGAAAAAAAAAAAGCTCCACAAGACTGCTTGCAAAATTATGAATAAGGTGGATTGTTGTTGATTGTTACCTTAGTCAAAGGCACAGACAAAAAAACTAAATACATGGGATTTCCAGAAAGAGAAAGTACAGATGCTGTCATCAAGTCGGTGACAACACGTGGTAATTTGCCAAATGTCTGAGAGGTGACAAAATTCAATCTGGAAAATATCAATTCTTTTTAGATAAACGAAGTTTTATCACTCTGCCATAGTATGCTTATTCACAAAAGCAAGCGTGACTTACAAATACATAAACAAGCAAAAAGTAAATCAAGTTTTTGTCACGGATATTTGGAAATAAAAAAAAGTTACTGCTTTTCTGCCCCTACCGGCTCCTACCCAGAGTTGAGTTTGCTACGGGATCAGCTGGGACCACACAGTCGAGTTTTATCCATTTAATGGATGCGTCTCTGACAGTGTTGCTCAAATTTCCTGACCAACACTGCAAGTGACTGTATCTCTCGGGCCTGGTTCACGCCGGGATATATTATGAAAGGAAGCGTAGATTACAGCCCTGTCATGTAGTCTTAGACCGAAATGGAAATCCAAAGCATCATCTGTATCATCCTCATTTCTCATCGATCAGAATTTTTTAAAAGTCTAAAATTCTGTGGCCCTTCATGCCCTGCTCTCACAGTCACCACAGTTTCGATGTCCTCTCCACGTCTGTGATCTTGGTTTGGTTCCGTCGGGGTCACCGGTATCGGTTATGGGGGTTGTCATTAGATGGACGTGATGGCGCTTTTTTTGAGGGAGAGCTCACTCACGCGGGCTCCGCGACTAAGCAACTATTGTCGTCAGTAGGGGGCTTAGTAGATGGTGCCCTGCGTATGTTGGATCAGAACAGGTGCCACTGAACACCGCCAAAGTGACTCGGCAGCAGTGCAGTGTCTCGTCCGGTTAGTTGCCTCTTGACGACTTGACACTGACCGCTCCCTGTGGATTGCCGTGCCGGAGCTGCGGCGGGACTGACCGGGCTGTGGTTGCGGACGAGGTGTCGGAATGCGAGGCGTGGGCGCACTGCCACTGAGGTAGCACAAAGTTTTGGAGCAGCAACAAATAAAAAAAGTTTAAAAAAAAATAATTAAGATGTGAAGTTACTGCACATAAACACACCTACAATGCGACAGTGGCTCACAGAAAGTAGGTCTGCTCAAGGCCTCTCTGAATGGACAGAAGCGCCTTCTGTTATGGGACGGGAAGCCAAATGTAGATGAAGAGGCGCCACTAAGTAGTAGCAATTCCCTCTAGAGGAAATCTTCAGCTGTCATCAGCACCGGATACACTACCCTCTCTTAGATAGTGGATAGAGCACACGTGGTTGTGTCATTTCTTTTAATATAAATGTACAGCAATAAATTAGTAGGACACAGAGTCATGCGTTACATATCTAGTTTTCTCTAACACTTTTCGCGCTCGTCTTTTACCTGCCAGTGTTATTACCTCCCATTTAAAATCCACTCAGCTCGTTACTCAGAGGTACCCAGTGTACCTTGTACCTGCCGGATTCTTTTCACGTACACATAGCATTTGATCAGGTTCTCTGATGCTCGTCTGAAACAGCTTAAAACAACATGACCTGAATTGGCCGGAGAATGACTCTTTTTTCTCTCTCTTCTTTCCATTTACTCACCCTTTGAAGGGCGGTGGCATCATCAAACTGCTATTTATCACATGGTTTTTAATGAAAGATTGATATGTCTGCAGAGCTGTAAGGTGTTGTCTTTAACAAATGAAATTGAAAAAGATGGACCATGGACCTGAAATTCCACTGCTTCCGAAGCGAACGCATTATGTACTAAGCCAACTTTCCAAACACACCACTTGTTCAGCTTGTCAATTGCCTACATATTTGTCCTTCCACTTTTTCTGTGCGAATATCACATAAACTGATGTAGAAACAAAAAACGAAAACGTGAAGAGGGAGGAGCGGGTGGCGTTCTTTGAAGGAGCTGCTGGGGAAGGGTAAGTGAAAGGGAGTGTCCTTTCTGGAAAAGTGGGGGGGGGTTGGTAGATGGTTCATGCAGCAGCTGAAGTAGATTGGCCCTGGCCTGAAGTCATGACCTGTCAAGGGAGTAAAAAATAATAGTTTAATCACACCTTGTTTTCCAGTCACAAAGATACCGAGACTGCCCAATATTCAGGTCAGTTTGGAAATGGAAGAGTTGATTTGTGGGCTTTGAAGCAGGTGAGGTTTTGCTCAATGGTCAGATGATTCTGGGAAAGAATTGATGTAGCCACCAGGACAGCCTTACTTCCAGGGGTGGTGGAAAGTGTCATGTTTTTCTTCTGATGCTCATTGTGGTTAAGAACTGAGTCTTCTTGGGGATGGGAGGAAGGTAAAGTATGCGTATGGGGGCAGGGGAGAGCATGGAATCGTACTTTCTGGATCAGTTCATTCCCTAGGGCATGGTACTTTCCGGACTGAAAATTTTCGTCAAAACGATTCCAGACGTGTTCTTTCAGCTGACAGATTTCAGAGAACAAAACAGTCCTTGGCCTAGTTAGGGCTGCTGAAACCCATTTGGATTGTGATAGCTGCTTGGTGGTCGTAGCTGGCCAATATTTGTATCTTCATTCTCGACGGTCACAGAAGAGTCTATTCCATGCAGAAAAGGGTATATGTGCATTTTCATTTTGCATGTTTGAGAGAGAGAGAGAGAGAGAGAGAGAGAGAGAGAGAGAGAGAGAGAGCGTGTGTATGTGTGTGTGCAAATGCGCACACAGCTGTGCACGTACGTCCTGGTCCCGGAGTGCAAGTTCGCATGCACTTAAGCAGATAATAGAGCGGTGAGAATAACCTGCACGTTCTTTCGCCGATGGTAGTTCTTTGGAGAGATGAGTACTAGTTTTACGACAGCAGAGAAGACTGACAGTGAAGATTAGGAGACAGAGTAAGAAAAGGAGGGGGAGGCTAGACTTTTGTGTGTTTGATTCTTGATTGAACAGGTGTAATGCAGAGATACTGGCAAGGGGTGTGAGTGCAACTTAAGGACTCAGAAAATTAAGAAAGCAATGTTGTTCTGAAACTTTTCAAGTCTGTCTCATGTATAAGTCAATCAAATAGTTCACTGGCCATTCAAAAGAGCATGCAGGAATTGGCTTAACCAATCAAACGATCAGATGGGGGTAGGTTGTTCCTCGCACATAAGTCTACAAATTACTTCTTCCGTCCCGTCTCTGCAAATGTCGAGTAAACTGAAGAACTGTGAAGGAAAAGTGAAGAGAGTGAAAAGTCAAGGGTTGGGGTCGCCCTTTGGGGTTGTTGCTGTGGGATAGTGGAAGGGGGGGGGGATCGGATATCTTTTTTTGGAAGGAGCAGGTCTTGATTTGTTCCCTGTGATGTCTTTTTACTCTTTTTTTTTTTTTTACTTTTCTATCTGGCAGCTGATGAGTAGCGTGAGTAGCAGTTTCATGAAGTCACATATTTAAGTTTCATCTGGGATAAACAATCGTTCGACATTTATATCTCATTTTACTGCCATCAAAACCTGAGGCTGGGCAAGACCTCTATGTCTTCTGCAAGATAGGGCAAGAACAGATTTTGAAGATTTTGGCAGATCTGTAAGCTTCAATAAACCGTCAAATTAAGCTGGCATCAGAGTCAACGGGATCCACCGTGGACAGCCCTACAATTACTGTTGGTGGAAAGTACCATACTCTTCTGCTGATTGCGGTCAAGTTGAGGATCTTGTGGGGTCGGACAAGAGTAGAGCATGTGTGAGGGAAGGGGAAAGAAGCAAGTGAAAGGATGGGTCCCTACTACATGTTCTCTGCTAGGACACGGTACTTCCCCCCAAAAGGCAACGTTGATTCCAGACGAGCCTTTTCAACGTACTAATTTGAGCGGAACAAAACATCCCTTGGTCCAGTCAGTGGTGTCAGAACCCCTCAGCACTCACTGGCAACACTTCTCGCTGTGCTGTTAACGGCTGGGGAGGGGGTCTTGTCAATACAGAAAAAGGTAAGTGTACATTTTTATTACCACTATTTTAGGCGTGCGTCTGTGTGTGTGTGTGTGTGTGTGTGTGTGTGTGTGTGTGTGTGTGTGTGTGTGCGTGCGTGCGTGTGTGTGCGTGCGTGCGTGCGTGCGTGCGTGCGTGCGTGCGTGCGTGTGTTTGTGTGTGCGTGCTAGTGTTCAAACGCGCCTGCGTGTATAAACAGAGCCGTGAGAGTGAACTGTACTTTCAGTCGACGATGGTATTTCTGTAGATGAATTGGAATGCATTGAAGACCCGTAGGACACAGAGCAGTACTAGTAGAAGGAGTGAACGTTTGTGTTTGATTCGAGATTCAACAGAAAGCTTGTGTAGCGCAGAATAATCGCCAGGGGATGTGGATCCAGCTTGAGGACTGGGAACATGAGGTAACAGTGCTGTTCCCAAACTCGTGTGCAAGCTGGTCAGTAAAGCACATCTGTCTGGGGCCCATCACAATAGCATTCAGAAAGAGAATAGAGCCTTGTCCTCTCTCTTTTCCCTTCCAAAACATACCTCAAACAAAATTAATGAATTTGATATTGAAGTAAGTAAATGAATAGATAAAGACTTGGGCCGTTGGAGTGTGGGTCAGGTACGAAAAGGAAGGTTTATGGTTGTTTTGATAGTGTCCATCTGTTATATAACAAGAGGACGGGGAAGCTGTTCTTGGTTCATGGGCAGTAGGCAGAGAATGGCGGCCAATTACAGATTGTCTAAATCTGGGAATCCAGAAACACAGTGGACGTGGCACAGACTGTAAGCACGGGATGGTGTATAAAGATAAAGACAGTCACAGGGACACAGGGAGGGGTAGACTTGTGAAGGCATTAAAAGCAGAGAGTGGTAATCTTAAAACTTTATCCCAAGTAAGATGGGTGCCAATGGAGAGACAACAAGAGGGAATTGGTGCTTTTAGATGCAAAGGTCTTCACTGAAACTCTTCATTAAACAGTGATGTACTTAGTTTGATGTTCTGGTAGGAGAGAAGCGATAACTACAGCAGAATATAAGTATGCGACCAGGGATATAAAGAGGAACTTCGACGAAGAATCTTGTAGACGGCAGCAATCCGTTACCTACACGTGCAAGTCAGAGATGGCAGCGCGTTTTGTAGCCTGAAGGCATAAGCAAGACTGTTTTGGCTCAGATGTAAGGTGCCATGTTTTTCTTCTTCTCTTCTCTTATTGATTATTTTTGATTGGGATTGGAGGTGAGTAAAGTATGTGTTGCAGGGCAGTGGAGTAGATGAAGGAGGGATGGGTTCTGAATCAAGTTTTTTTTTTTCTGGAGCATGGTACTTTCTAGACTGGTAATTGTGTCGATCCGATTGCAGACCAGAGCTTTCAGCTGACTGATTTCAGTGGAACACAATATTCCTTAGCCCAGTCAGTGCAGTTTGACAACCATTTGCCTTTTGTCGGTGCCTCTTTAGCGTGGTTGACCAAACTTTTCTCTCTGTCCTATTGACTGTCACTTTGGGGTCTTCTGTGTTCTTCTACTGGCGATTGTAGTCTAATGGTGTGTGTGTTTGGAGGTGGGGAAGATAAAAGTATGTATGTATGTAGGAGAGGAGGAAGGAGCAGAGATGCATCACTTCTGTCTGACTCAAGGTGTCTCCTGGGGCATGGTACTTTCCACACTGGTAATTCTATCAATCCGATTTCAGATGAGAACTTTCAGCTGACTGATTCCAGTGGCACAAAAAGCTCCCTCGCCCAGTCAGCACAGTCTGAGAGCCACGTGTTTTTTTTTCTTTCTGCACATTGGTTGCCAAACTTCTCTGTCTGCACTATTGACTGTCACACAGGGGTCTTTTCAGTGCAGAAATTGTAGATGCACATGCACGCACACTCTCTTTTTTTTGCCCCTTCCCCCTTTTTTTTGTTGAGAGGGAGTGGAATAAGCGCACGTGTGTGTGTGTGTGTGTGTGTGTGTGTGTGTGTGTGTGTGTGTGTGTGTGTGTGTGTGTGTGTGTGTGTGTGTGTGTGTGTGTGTGTGTGTGTGTGTGTGTGTGTGTGTGTGTGTGTGTGTGTGTGTGTGTGTGTGTGTGTGTGTGTGTGTGTGTGTGTGAGTGCGCACGCGTACATTTTGATTTTTATTTTTATTTTGTAAAGACGTTCGTGAACGTGAACAGGCCAGCAAAGCAGTGATAATAAGCGACACCTCCAGTTGACGATGCTAGTTCTGTGGACACATTGAAATGAGCTGACCTTAAGCAGTGATGACAGACGCGGGAGACCAGTAGTAGACAGAGCAGCAAGAACAGAAAGAGGGTGCTTGCGTGATTGGTTCAGGATTCAACAGGAAGCCAGCTGTATGGAAGTGGGCAAAACTTTTCGAAACCTCTGAAAGTGGGGTGAACAGTGTTGCTCTCAAACTCTTGGTCTGTAGGTTAGTCTGTGCCAGGCAGCTCAGAAGCCAGTCACAATAGCGTGCAGGAAGAGGGGACCTTTGACCCTCAACCTCCTACCCCCTCAAAATATAATGTATAAGAAATGGGTAGGGTATTCCTCTCATGTGTCGACGTATTTCATTTGCTAAATGATCTGTGCAAACATGAAATAAACTCGGAGGCTAGGAAGAAAGTGAAAAGTTCAGAAGGGATGAGCGGGTATTGTTTTTAAGAAAGTGGCTGGAAAGGAGAATGGAATGATAGTGTTGTTCTTGAAGGTGCAGAGGGAGTTTTCTGGTTTGTTCTCTGTACTTTTTATTCATTTACTGGTGTCTCAGCTGATGGATAGTGTGAATCTAAGTCTCATCAAGGTAGCAAAAATTATGTAACTCGCGCTTTCCCGTTACAACGATTATAACGATATGGCGATTATTTTTTTTAAAAAGTCTCAGTGTTTTCTAGCAGATGTGAGAAAAGCTGATTTTGACATTTTCAGCAGCTGGAGGAAACATTGGTGAATGGTCAAATGATGCTGGTTCCAGAAGCAACGTGGCCACTTGGGATATTCCCGAATTCAGGTAAGGTAGAAACCACCATGCTTTTCTTCTCCTCTTGTACGTTGTGGTCAAGTTGAGGGTCTCATTTGGGGTAGAAACGGAGTAAAGTACTGGGAGGGAGGAGGAGCTGGCAGGATGGGTCTCAGCAATCTGAATCAAGTTACGTCCCAGACAGGTAATTTTGTCAATGCGATTCCAGACAAGCTCTTTCAACCGACTGATTTCAGTGGAGCAAATGCACCTTAGCCTAATCACCACTGTCTGAAAACCTCTTGAATTTTGCTAGCTGCTAGATGGCATTCATTCGCCAAACTTTTGTCTGTGTCAATTAGGAGTCTTGTCTGTGTAGAAAATTATTTGTGTGCAAGTTCTTACTAGTTTTTTTAGGTGCGCGCGCGCGCGCGCGCGCGCGCGCGTGTGTGTGTGTGTGTGTGTGTGTGTGTGTGTGTGTGTGTGTGTGTGTGTGTGTGTTTACTTCTTTGTATGTGCGTATGGGATGGGGTGCCTATGCTTCTGCATATTATAGAAGAATATAACATTTGCAGTTGAGGAAGGGTGTGTTGTGGACAAAATGGAGGAGTCGCCTTTCAGCAGAGAAGACAAACATTTGACACCAGTAGTAGACAGTCGAGGAAAGTGGAGATAGTGAACGTTTGTGTTAGATTCACGATTCAACAGAAAAAAAAGTGTAGCAAAGAGGTATTTGCAGAGGCTGTCCAAGCGGCATTAGGGGTCAGAAAGGAAGGTGAAAAGTGTGGTTTCCAAACTTTGAAAACTGTCTGGTGTGTTAGTATGGGAACATCTGTTCACTGGCCAATCCCAAAGGCGTGCAGAAACGAGGAGAGGGGTTTTCAGTGCAGAAAATGGCGTGTGTACAGATTCGGTCTCTTGCTATTTTGGACGAGTGTATGTGTGTACCTTTGTGTGTGTGTACATGGATGTGTGTGTATGTGTGTCTGTCTGTCTGTCTGTCTGTCTGTCTGTCTGTCTGTCTGTGTGTGTGTCTGTAGGTGTAGGAGAGGAGAGAGAGAGAGAGAGAGAGAGAGAGAGAGAGAGAGAGAGGAGAGAGCATGGTTATGCATGTGAGACTACAGAGCAGACTAGAAGAACAGTATGAAAATGAAAATGACGAACAGAAGCGAAAACAGTGACAGTCACCACAGAAATATATTCTATTCTGATCTTACAGTTGCAGGACACCCCCTACACAAGTATTGCTCAGTCGCAGAGCCAGCATGACTAAACGTCCTTCCCAGGAGGGTGCAGACTAAGCCCATCCAGCAACAGGCTCCGTAAACGTGCCGATTCCGACGACTTTGCACGAAATCATCATATAGCAATGGACGTGGACAGAAGATGAAAATAAAGTCATCAAGCAAGCAGGGTATGCACGGCAACTGTGTTTCACGCTTAGTCAGAATAACCTGTCAAGATGAAGATGATGCTACGAACTTCCATTCTTATCAAAGACTACATGACAGAGCGGTCCTCTGTGCCTTCTTTCATAACATATCCTGATGTCAACTACGACCAAGAGCCACAAAAATTTTTCAGTAGTATTGGTGGAGAATTTTGAACAAGTGTGTGGGAAACGCATCCATCGGGGGACAGAAAAATCGACTGCATGATTCAGTTTTTCATTTGACACTATGGATCATATAACATGGGACTGCACTTGGACAACGCTGAAATTTTTCACATTTAAATTATGCCTGTGATAGGACTTAAACTCTCGTCAGCAGCCGCATTATCATTGCGGCCCGTGATTAAGTAAGTGTAATTTCTAATGTAGTCTTAATAGTGATAATAAAAACAATACTGAAAAATTCATCATTTATACACAAACCAGTGAGTGCAAGTGACAGGTAGCAACTGGGTAATATTTCGGGGGTGGTATTCTGTAACTAAGTTTTAAATGCGGTCTTGAAAAAGTCTTATAGTGTCATTCCTCCACCGTTTTCCTATTTCTCTTTCTTGAAAAAGTGAAAATTCCAATAACTCGATGCTAGTACAGATTGAGCTGGTATTCTTTTCGTACATGTAGAATACGTACTTCTCCAGTTTTGAAGAGATGCTTCTTGCATGTTTGGAGTTTTTCGTCACTGTGGCAACCAGCGCCGGGAAGCCAGCAGCAACCTTTTCCGACATGTCAGCCGTCTGTGGGGTGCACCTGCAATGCAGTTATAGCATGAAGTAATTCTATTGATATTTCTTAATATGCAGCCAGCAGCAAACATAAACTTGTCAAAACAAAAAGCATGATTTAGGCATAGGCAATGTAACATAATCCCCATCCCCCACCTCCATCTCCACCCTCACCTTTCGATAACCAACCATATTCCTTTGGAGATGTGCTTCCCCTAACCTTATCCCATCTCCACTCCTAGTCCTTATCCCATCTCCATTCCCTTGTACGTTCTTTCCTTTCAGGATTGTTCTCTTCCTGCCTGCTCATTCTCAGGAACTCCACAGTGCGCTGGGATCCCTGCAGAATCACTCCTCTGCCAGTGCCGGCTTCTTGTGGCCATTGCTGGGATGAAGTTCTAGACTCCAGCCACCCTCTGACATCTCTTGAAAACCATTACAGCGTCCCTGTTTCCGTGGTGCCCGGGTTGGCTCAA
This sequence comes from Conus betulinus, assembly GCA_016801955.1. Lineage (NCBI taxonomy): Eukaryota > Metazoa > Mollusca > Gastropoda > Neogastropoda > Conidae > Conus > Conus betulinus. The sequence continues at coordinate 219,291 of JADBJO010000704.1, read as the reverse complement.
TGGTAGAAAAATGAGCTGACAGTCAGAAGTTGCAGGTTTGCATCTCGCTGGGTACCGACACTAAAGCTGACTTTCGTTGCGTCGTCGTTCTGGTAATGTCAACATTGTGTCAGGCACCAACCCCCCCCCCCCCCCCCCTCTCACCCCTCCGTCTTCACACACGGATCTGGGATAGTATCTCCATACGTGCTTTAATGAGTGTGGACCTTAAACCTGAACGTGATTATCTTTTATATTGTTACATGTTTCTTGCATTTTTCTTTGTTTAGAATCTGTTTTTCTGTTTCATCGCCCTCTCTCTCTCTCTCTCTCTCTCTCTCTCTCTCTCTCTCTCTCTCTCTCTCTCTCTCTCTGTCTGTCTGTCTCTCTCTCATTATATATATATATATATATATATGTGTGTGTGTGTGTGTGTGTGTGTGTGTGTGTGTGTGTGTGTGTGTGTGTGTGTGTGTGTGCATATATATGTATATATATTTATACATATATAATATATAGAGAGAGAGACATATATATAGAGAGAGACATATATATATATATATATATATATATATATATATATATATGTGTGTGTGTGTGTGTGTGTGTGTGTGTGTGTGTGTGTGTGTGTGTGTGTGTGTGTGTGTGTCTCTCTCTCTCTCTCTCTCTCTCTCTCTCTCTCTCTCTCTCTCTCTCTCTTCTCTTTCTCTTGCTCTCTCTATCGCTTGCTCGCTCGCTCGCTTTTTGAAAGTTAATTTATTTTTTGTTCAATCTCTCTTACTTATTGTCTCTTTTTACAGAGGATTCTGTCATGACCGGTGCCTACTGAATAATGATGTTCGTGTTTCTGCAATTCTTTAAACTTTTATGTAAATTACAGTACCCTTTTTTTCTGGTTTTTGGTTTCCACGTCCATATAAGATCGTTTCCGTCTTCTTGGCGTCAATTTCGTCACAGCCAATATAAAAATGCTTAGGCAATGTATAGATCAATACATTCTGCCACCCCATGATTACGTTTTGATTTGCAAGAAGCAATATTTAATGAGAAGGTGATGAGTTAGGACATACCAACTCCACCTCTACCACCATCTCTAAGCCCTACTCATCTTTTCATCTTGTTTTTTTTGTTTTTTTCTTCCCATCGACATATGCACACCCCTTTTTTACTCTTTCGCGTGTCCTCTTATCCCGTGTCATATTCTTTCTTTCTTTTCCTTTGATTCCTTCCTCCCATTCTCTATTCTGTCCACGATATATCTACTTGTATAATTTGTTAGGAAATGGTGATTTGATCTCAAGTTCGTTTTTCTTTGCGTGATGAGAAACGACTGCAGGCGGAAATCTAAACAAATCTTAAATAAATGTCAGCGAACCGCCCAGAGAAACGTGGACAAACGAGTCACAAGACAAACCACAACGCGTTTCAACCTCTTAGGTCTTCTTCAGGTGCAACAAAAATGAAACAAATAACGAAAAATGCACTTAGCTTTGATCGCTTCTGTGTTCAGCGCAAGAAAGAAGGCGTTGAATGAAAACGAGGCTGTTGGAAGGGAAATACCACTCTCCTTTCTCCCATACCTACTTATTGACACCAAGACTGGTAGTAATCTTGTCTCTTTTTTTTATATATAATATTTTGACCATTATTAGTATTCCTATCAGTAATATTATCATCATTACGACTTTGACTCGCACATTATTTCCCTTCCAACAGCCTCGTTTTCATTCAACGCCTTCTTTCTTGCGCTGAACACAGAAGCGATCAAAGCTAAGTGCATTTTCGTTATTTGTTTCATGTTTGTTGCACCTGAAGAAGACCCTAAGAGGTTGAAACGCGTTGTGGTTTGTCTTGTGACTCGTTTGTCCACGTTTCTCTGGGCGGTTCGCTGACATTTATTTAAGATTCATATAAACTCAACTGATACGTTTTATTTTCAAGCACACGCACATATCACTGGTGAAGAACAAAGCCTCCTACTTTTGTCCTGTTTTACTTCCACTTTTTTTTTAATACATTATAACACCAACGAAAACCTGTAATGTTAATTTCGAACTTTTCTCACACACCAAATGCAAAGCTCCAACTGTGAGATGCTCCATTTCCAACCTCTGAGCACTAAGAGAAACCAAGTTCGAGTTATCTGTTACATCACTATTTGCTTTATATTTCCAACTTGAGTGACACAAAACAGACAGGCTTAACATTCGATTCAACATTAGAGTACAGAAAAAAAAAAAAAGCTAGGGTCGAGTCATCTGTGCTATAATGTGCCTCCAGCTTCAGTCTCAAGAGATATTTTTCACCTTTCTCTGTTTTAAAACTTAAATTTATACTCCCCGAGAGCAACAGGTCAGTTTAATTTAGGGTTTGGGTGAACTTTTTTCAATGCACATGTGTGTTAGGATGAACTTTCACATGCGGTGTGTAAAAATGCACTGTGAATACATTACTTTCAATGAGAAGCTCACATTTTTTTTTCATGGTACGAAGGAAAAAGTCTTTAATTTCAAGTTATAACATTGTTCCCAGATTTAAGTGATATGTGTTGGAAGTATGCAGAGAAAAATATGTTCGATGAGCGGTGATAAAGCGAAACATGTTTCATGATGTGAGATAAGATCAAAACGTGATGAACCCAAACAAGAAGCCTCGAAGAAGGCAGGAAAGAAGCGAAAAGTGTGGTGAGGGCGGGAGGGGAGGAAGAGGGAGAAGGGAGGTGATGGAGAAGAAGGTATGGGTTTAAAGGAGTAAGGACGTCATTTTGCTGTCAGTGAGGTTTTAATTCTTTCATTTTGCGGCGGCAGCAGTCTGTTGCTCTCATTCTAAGCCAGATCCCTGGCCCCCAGACTATGTGTTGGTGTAACAATGAGACCTGGTCCCAAAGCTCTTCAAGCGTCGGCTGCTTTGTCTGGCACTGTTGTGACAAGTGCAAACCCCACGGGGTCAGTCTGTTTGGTTGATGTTGGGGTAGAAAGACTGTCCGGGGACATGTCAACCCAACGGTGTGTTGTAGTTGTTGTTGACAACTAGTCTCACAGAGGTCACTAGTAACGTACCAGAATATTTTGTTCTGTCTCAATATAGCCTCTTTCTGTCCCATTTTCTCTGCGCTTCTTCTCTTTCTCTCTCTCTCTCTCTCTCTCTCTCTCTCTCTCTCTCTCTCTCTCTCTCTCTCTCTCTCTCTCTCTTTCCCGTTTGTTACTAGCAGGTCTGGTTGTCAGGTAATTTATTAAAAATTTCAGTCCCAAGCGTCATTTGTGCGTCTGAATCAAAGTTTAGCACGTAACAGCAACCATTCACTTCTTACTTTTCAACGAATGTTTCCCTGTTGGTAGTCTATGCATCCTCTGTCCACATGGGAGCCGTCGCCCGATGTCATTATGAGGTCAACCAGCAGAGGAAGCATTGCAACGCTGCTAAGTCTCTTTGCTTATATTCACCTGTTCATCATCATCATCATCATCATCATCATCATCATCATCATCATCATCATCATCGTCGTCGTCGTCGTCGTCGTCGTCGTGATCAAGATCACATCGATTTTGATGCTAGCGCACCAAGATTATCCATAACCTTTAGACAATACCCTCGCTACAAAAACACTCAAAATGTAGCGGCAACACTTGGGGTGGGATGAGAGAGACAGAGAGAGAGAGAGACAGAGAGAGAGAGAGAGAGAGAGTGGACGGGAGAAGGAGAAAGAAGCGGAGGACGAAGAAAAGCGTCTGTTCATGTTAATAAGAGATGGAGTGAATGGAAAAAATGGAAAACTAAGAAATAAAGACCACAACGACGACAACGTCGAATAAGGAAAACGCTGACAAAGCCCAAGAACAGTAACAGCAAAACACGTGAACACCTTGTGGGCATGCCTCGGTTCATTCATACACAGCCAAAGAATGTGAGAGACATTAGTTATTGTAATAGTGGAACAATGCCCATGATGGCGCCTCTTTTGTAGGGAACTGACACTTTTCTTTCTTCCGTGTTGGAGTTATCTCTCCAACACGGGTTATTCGGCTACCCCAGCCACACCCAAAATTCATTCTCTTCCTTTCTCACCCTCAGCAGCGGCAGTCCACAAGAGGCATTCAATGTCAGGTTGTCATGAGGCAACCCACCAGAGGACACACTGCACTGCTGCAGGCACTTTCGCAGGGCAGTCAGTCTTGCCTGTTCTGATTCAACACGCGCAGGACACCTCCTCTTCAGCCGCATACTGACGACAATAATCACTGGATGCGGAGTCAGCTTGAGTAAACATCATCTTCGGAACAATAGAATAACTTAACGATACCGACATCTGTGATTCAAACTTATCACAGGCAAGAACATGGATAGAAATATCAGACCTGAGGTCAGCATGGAAGCAGAGCATGAAATGACTGATTGTTTCAGGCCTGTGTCTTGTTTATTCAGTTGTAGTCTTAACAGGCTCAGTTTGTGAGTATTTGAGAGATAATCAATGATCTGTTGCGTGTGTTAGAATAGGTCTTGCCAACGCCTCTGAAGAATTTTTCTGAGCGCAGCATCTAATGCAGTGGGTGGCCCTATGACGAATTGATATTGATATCTCTAAGTGGACTGCTAGCACTGGGGGTGTGGCAAGACGGACCTGCATGCGGCTGTGTATGGAGGGACAGAATGAGCGGCAAAAGAGGAATACCACTGAGGAGGCACACAGTGGAAGAGGAAAGGGGGGAGAAAGAAGGGAAAATAATGAAAAAACCGTACATTCAGCGCCTTCGGAATCGACAAAATCTCTTGGTTCAAAAGCATTTGATTGAAACGTTCGTTCTATCAAAAAGTATTATTTGTAATACATGTATTTCTTTCAACGAACTCAAGAGTTACTTTTTTTCAAAAGTTCATTTTAAGCCACAAAGTAATCAGCATCAGTGAAGTAATTGTGGCTCTTGCGCATGCGCATGCGCGTGAGACATGTTTAAAGAAGAGTTGATCGCAGAAAGCTGATTAAGCTGCCGTAATTAATGACTTCGCGAATGACTTCTGGGTTCAAAAGCATTTGATTGAAAAGTTCGACTATCGCTGTAGACGCCTTTTGGGGTTTTTGGCTGAGAAGGTGATTGATTATGTTCTTTTAAGAATGTGTGCGTGCTTGCGTTTTTGCGTGAGTCCAGGTGTGTGTGTTGTGTGTGTGTGTGTGTGCGCGCGCGCGCGCGCGCAGTGTGTGTGTGTGTGTGTGTGTGTGTGTGTGTGTGTGTGTGTGTGTGTGTGTGTGTCTGTGTGTGTGTGGGTCTGTGTGTGTGTGTGTGTGTCTCTGTGTGTACGTGTGTGTGAATGAGTGAGTGCATGTGTGCAGGTGGTGTGTGTGTGTGTGTGTGTGTGTGTGTGTGTGTGTGTGTGTGTGTGTGTGTGTGCGCGCGCGCTTGAGCATGTGTTTGCTCTTGTGTGTGTGTATATGCGCGCGTGTGTTTGAGAGAGAGAGAGACAGAGACAGAGAGAGAGATAGTTTCATTACTTTCATCATGTAGTTTGGAATGAATTCAGTGTTTAATCGGCAAGAATTTCTTGAAGAAATCCCCGGCCTGCTGAATAGGTTTACTGGCGATCGAGCGACATTCCTTGCATCAATCTTCTTCAGACGTTAGCTTTACAGTACCACGTCGCATAGTGTTCGAGAATCAAAATGTATAAGTGCCCAGTATCACTCCCAGGGATTAAACAACGCATGAGATCGGTCGTCATTCAGTTGAAGGCACATGTATTTTCTTCAGTGGAACCTTGAAAAGTTATCAATAAAAGATCACAAAATCGTAAACACCATTTTGAAATCATAGTTAGTAAAACGCTACCTGGATTTAACGAACAGTTTTCCTGATCCCATGTGATCTGTGAGTTATGCGCTGGTTCTATGACAAAATGATGTCTATTGGAGGGCACTAACACAAGAACTAGAGTTTTACCAGGATCAAAAAATGATTTCTTGAAGATCCTGAAGATAACATCAACTTGATCAAATTTAAACCTCTCTGCATTGTTCTTTGTGAAACCATTCTACTGATCACGGTGATTGTCAACGAAGCGGTCAACTTTTTAGTAGTTTGTCCAATATCTTTTTTCCACAATGATTACCTACGAACTATCTGTCACTTTCAATAGCACAATTTATCACTTTTCTTTACTTCAGGCATATTACTCCTCATCAAATTCATGAGCAGAAACAGAAGCAGGTTTCTTTCTTTCTTCCAAAAATGGCCGTGGGCGCAGATTTACTCCTATAACCAGGCCATTAGCATTAACAATTACCCCTGATTGTAAAGATATTGCGTCCATTGTTTTACTTAGTCTTCAAGCCTGCTCTAGACTTTCTCAAACTTCGGGTTGGCTGTTGCGATGGTAACCTTCCTCTGTGAAGTTATATCGTTTCAGAAGAGCTTCCTTCTTTTGTGTGCAGTCTGCAGCCTCTTCACGGAGAGAACGCCGTGATCATCGTCAACTCTCCATATGTTAAAGCTGCAGTCGTGTATATAATGACGCAGAGTTGGAATCCGAAGTCTGAAGCCTGTACGTCGATAACTTTAAAATGGAGAATCTATGGACTTGGTTTCTAAATATCATGACAAATGTTTGTGTACCCTGAAGACTCTCCAGTCAACGTGGCCCTCTGACCAAATATAGACGAAGCTGGGTTCTGACGTCAGATTGAGTCGCATCCTGACAGAGCAAAAGTCAGATCAGTCAGCAAATTTGAAAAGTTAGTGTTGACAGAAAATACACAATTTACAGCCCCCCTCCCCCACCCACCCCAGCCCCTTCACACAGTTTTTTCTGGGCCATTCTGCTCGCCTTTTTTTTGGTAGAAGACTTGGTTTTGCTGTAAACGAAAACAAAATATTGTCTTGCTCTACTCCTCTCTTCCCCCCTCCCGCCATTGTTTCCGTCAGCCCTGCCTTTTATCTAGCAGAAAAATACACAATTTTCTAACACTAGCACCCTTCACGAACTTCTCTGCCCCTCCTGATCATCATTTTGTTTTTCAAGAATACATCCTTTGCTAAACTACTGAGCCATAATGAGGTCTGTGCTGCTGCCCGTCCCAACAAGATACTGTCCCATTACCTCCCTGCTCCCAGCCCAACGTGTTTTTATCACCCTCTTCCATCCCACCCACTTTCATAGTGTGCAGTCTAAAGGCAGTGATGTTTAACGTGTACATGTGTGAGGGGGAGAGAGTGAGAGTATGCACACAAGTGTGTGTGTGTGTGTGTGTGTGTGTGCGCGCTGTGTGTGTGTGTGTGCGCGCGCGCGCGCGCGCTTGTGTGTGTGTGTGTGTGTGTGTGTGTGTGTGTGTGTGTGTGTGTGTGTGTGTGTGTGTGTGTGTGTGTGTGTGTGTGTGTGTGTTGCACTTGTGTGCGTGTGCGTTGTGTGTATTTGAGAGAAAGAGAGAGAGAGAGAGAGAAAGAGACAGACAGACAGACAGACAGACAGACAAGCAGACAGACAGACAGAGAGTTTCATATCATACAGTTTGGATTGAAGTTAGTGTCTTATGAAAAAGGATTTCTTGAAGAGATTTCCAGTCTGCTGATACGTCAGATGGCGTTAGCGACATTCTTTTCATCGATCTTCTGCAGACGTTAGCTTTACGATACTACGTCGCATAGTGTACGAGAACCAAAATGTATAAGTGCCCAGTATCATTCCCAGGGTTTACACGACAAATGAGATCGATCGTCATTCAGTTAAAGGTACATGTATTTTCTTTCAGCGCAACCTTGAGATATTTTCATGTTTGTGCTGTCTTCTGATATACAAGATCAACAAAAAATCATGCAATACTTGAAATCATAGTTAGTGGAAAGCTTCCTTCCGCTCCTGTATACATACTTTCATCTCATCCCATGCCGAAAAGACCCACCACTTGACTACAGTCACCAACAGAAGGAAAAACCTTGGTGTTTTCCACCATATCTGAATGTAGAGCTGTCCGTGGCAGTCACATCAATTCTGTGCAAGCATCAATTGACCTCTGACCAATTTCCAAAATGTTCAAAAATTGCACACATCTCCTTGATGATCACTGAGACTTTGGCAATGTCCACATCTTACAGCAATGAAACGATATGTAGCTTCCTAGGAGACATGTAGATAAATTCTCCACTCCAGTGCTACTGACACTGCTCATTAGCCGCCACATAGGTAAGTAGAAAAAGTACAGTAAAGACAAAAGGAACTCCCTCCACAATTTCATCATTCCACTGAAAAGGACGCCCCCTTTCACTCCCCCTCCTCCAGCAACCCCCTCCACAGGAGGGTTCCTGCCTTCTCCTCAGCTATTTACTTTTTCGTTTCCATTGACATTTACACATACCAAATGGCATAAGAAATATGTATACATATGGGAAGGAAGTACTTTCTTACTTCTGATTCTTTTGTTAAAATACTTATCTGTGCATGTACGTTTTTTGTGATTGGCAAGTAAACTGTTTTTCACAACCAACATGCACACTAGACAAATTACAAAAGCTCGAGAACAAAATTGTTCTCTTCATTGTCCAAGTCCTCAAATTGTATGTGCTTAATCCTATGAATTCCTTTGCCCTACATTGACTTCCTGTTGATTTCTGAATCAAACACACATGTTCCACTGCTCTACGTTTGCTGCACTGCCTCCAACTGCTCTCCCAGTCTGTCCTCTGTCTTGAAGAGCTGCGTGTTCTTATTTGTCTACAGAACAATTGTTCTCAACTGGAGGGGCTGTTTATTTTCAGTTACATTGTGCAGATGCGTAAGTGTATGCACACACACACACACACACACACACACACACACACACACACACACACACACACACACACACACACACACACAAAGTACTAAAAGAATTGCTTATATACCACATGTGTTCTACACATGTAAGATTCCAAAGTGACAGTCAAAAGGACAGAGAAAAAAGCTTTGCTAACCATGATAAAGTGGTAGCCAGCAAAAGCCAAGTGTTTTTCAGACAGTGCTGACTGGACTAAGGAGTACTTTGTTCCACGTAAATCAGTCAGTTGAAAGATCTCATCTTAAACTGGATTGACACAACTGCCAGTCTGGTAAGTACCATGCTCCGGAAGACAACTTGATCCAGATTGGAAGGCCCCATCCCTCCCTCTCCTACTCCCGACCCTCCTCCTCTTACTCCACTCCCTCCCCCTCTTCCCACACACACGTTACTGTCCTCTCACACCAAAAAAGACCCAGCACGTAACAACAGTCATCAAGAGAAGAATAAAAGCAAGGCACTCTCCGCCGTAGCAAAAAAAAAAAAAAAAAAAACAGCTGACTCTTGCAGGCCACAAACCACACTGCCACCCCTTACTTTCACGTGCAGATAGCGGTATTACTGTCGTCTATAAAGATTCTTTAGAGCATTTTCCTTCGTTTCAATGCAGTCTTGCCTTTTCACACGATGCCGCTGATGCTCCTGAAGTTACTCTTAATATTCCTTTTTACTCACGTATCTGCTGCTGTAATTATCGCTTTCCTCTTAGCTAGAAAAACAAACTAAAAACCTTTGTGTCTAATGAAGAGTTTTGATTTCTTGACCAGACCAATAAGCTAATCTTGCTTGAAGATGTTAACCTTCACTTTGACAGCCAGTCTGATAATGTTAAGTGACTATGCCTTTCTCTCTCCAAATACTTTTTCTGAGCATGTCACAAAACCAGCACACGGATACAGCCGTATTCTTGACTACCTCATCAGCTGTTACTCTGACATCATGGAATAACAACAGTTAGTCACTGACCAACTTCCTTCTCAGCAATTATAATCTCACAACTCTTCAAAATCAAGCCAAATCAAAAGGTACGTTACCCGCAAAAAAAAAGGGGAAAAAAAAAAACAGTCTATCGACATTGGAATATTCTCATCTCATATTGCTGACTGCCTCTCAAATTTCTGTCCCTACTGATATCTCTCCACACTGCAATGCTTGTCTCTTCTCGAATAATCAGATGAATATGATGCTCCATCCACCACCTTTGTATGAATAATAAAAATCACATGTACGATCCCAGTCTTCCCATTTGAGCCCATAGCTGAGGCAACTGACACAACAAGGGCTGCAGTTGGATAGCACCAAAATTTTAACATATACATAATGTCTGTGATATGACTCACCTCCATTACCTCATAGCTGCGGCCACTTCATTATGGTAATGTGATAAAGGAAATGCAGGGCCTGATGAAGTCTGATATTCTCACTCCAAACGTAGATTAGAAAGTTTGATTCCTTACAGATTTCTTTTTCTTTTAAAAGTGAAGCCCCCAGCAACTCGATGCTGACAAAGATTCAGATGGGTTTGCTTTCGTATATTTAACATGGGTTTTTTCCAGTTTTGAAGAATCGCTTCTTGTATGTGTTGGGAGCTTTTCGTCGCACTGGCAACCAGTCCAAATCCTAAAGCTTCCTTTTTTTGACAAACTGTTCGATTCACAACAGTACCGTCACTTACAGTGCGTTTCTCTCGAAGGTCCTACAAGGAAGTAGAGTACCTTAGGGGTAAGTTATTTTCATTTGACATGCTTTCTTTGGACTCCATGCTGGTGAGAATACACTGTACATATAATCACAAAAGATAATGTAGTCCCATATCTGGTCTTCAGCAAAACTAGTGCTTTGAAGTCCCAAGACGATTGTGACTAAATCTCTGGGAACCTGTACAAATGAAAAGCTGCCATCATAATGACAGCGAACATTCTGAGTATTTCGTCAACCAATCAGAAGATATTACTTTCTCTGGTGCAAAGAAAAAAAATGATCGCTTGAGATAATTAGAAAGGATTTTGTTTTGTCTCTGGCCATTCAAGACAAAATTCGTCTTCTTGGTCTGAGGTGGAGTGGATTTAAATGATCAGGTAAATGAGGAAGTAAATGGTATGCTTTTTGTCTATCTTACGTTCATTTACAAATATTATCAATACAAATGTATGTGTCAGGTTGTATGATATACTGAATTCTTCGCAATTGGTAGAGGCACTTGAGATTCGTCTGTTAAAAGGTGTGTCATCATCAATCATCGATTAAAACTCGCAACATGTAGATCGTATCACCGCTTTTCCCTTCATTGGCACAACAAAGGAGCGAGAGCGAGCGAGCGAGAGAGAGAGAGAGAGAGAGAGAGAGAGAGAGAGAGAGAGAGACAGACAGACAGACAGACAGACAGAGACAGAGAGACAGAGACAGACAGACAGACAGACAGAGCTCACAAGCTCGTTTTCTTTTTGAGATAGCCTGGCTTCTCACAAAACGAATACTGGAAATGAAAGCAATTAGGACTGACAGGAGTATGTGCACCACTTGTATTTTGTTTGAAACGTTTGGCAACGATGATAATGATTATCATATCAACCTGTGACAAGTTGGTCATAAGTGTGCTGTGACAGAAACACCCACCACAAATTCGCTGCTATTGTATTGTTCAGTTCGGTATCTCGGCGTCAGTGTGTGTGTGTGTGTGTGTGTGTGTGTGTGTGTGTGTGTGTGTGTGTGTGTGTGTGTGTGTGTGTGTGTGTGTGTGCGTGCGTGCGTGCGTGTGTGTGTGTGTGTGTGTGTGTGTGCGCGCGCGCGCGCGCGCGCGTGTGTGTGTGCATGTGCGTGTGTGCGTGCGTGCGTGCGTGCTGTGCTTTAATTACATGAAGTAGATGGTAACATCAACATTTAATGATACGCGCAACCTGTGGCAAATATAAAATCTTCAAAACAAGTCGATTTGGGCAAAGGCCAGCATCTGATCCACCCCCCGCCCCCTTCCACATACCTCCATCTCTATCCTACCGCATCTACCCTAACCTCTTCATAACCCCATCATTCGGGAGCACCCCTTCCCTTAACCCTAGCTCCTCTCTACTCCCGAGTACTTTAAGTACAGGTCATCAAGATTTCTTCTTTTTTTTTTTTTTTAAAGAAAGTCGGTTGAAAACGGGTCACCTCTAAATAGCAGAGATCGGCTTTTTTGACTGCTGCTTGTTTTCCAAAGTGAGTCATGTGACTGCAATCTCCCGCAAGCTGGTAATTTGATGAAGTGGTGCAAATTCTATACTGAAAAAATGTATGCATATTTGCAAATGTGGTAGCTCGTTTTGACAGAAAAGGCTAAATGGAATATACCGCACTTTTGAAACTTCATCAGTTGTCTCGCTCAGGTTTTAAACTTAATAGCCCCTTTATTTACATGTTATTCAACTGTTACAGTGAACTAGGTTAAATTATCACTGACAACTAAAACCTTCGACATACAAATATATGGTAGAAACACTATGTGTAATGGTCTCAGATTAGGGCAAGCAACAAAAAGAAAAAGAAAGAAAAAGAAGGGGAGGAAAACGGGTTCCTTGTTCCGCTAAAATGAGAGAAAACAAATCAAAGCTTGTCAGCTCTCACAAACACCCGTAAACGCTTAATTAAACAATAAAAACAAAATGCAGGCGAATGTAGCAGATTAATACGAACAGAATAAAAAACAATCACACACCTGTAAACATTCTCGACTAATAACCTGTAGATATTACACGAAGAAAAAAACGTATTCTCATAAGCCGTCATGTTATTAATTTCACAGCACGAAGCAACTAAAAGAAAGCAAAAAGATGAACTGGGGGAAAGGGGGATAGAAAGCCCGAAAAAGGTGGGGAAAAAATGCAGTCTAAAACACTACAAAAATTGTTTTACATTTTTTTTCATGACTTTATTCATTTAGTAATACATACACCATACACGAATGTTTGTCAACAGAAAAGAAGATTTGAAAAATTGGATCGTATCGAATGATGACGCAAATGATGATAAGAAAGTTGCCATCAGTGACATCAGTCTGTGTCTCATTTTCGCATCTAACCCTTTGTTGTGTTCTAGTACAGATCCATCGGTAACAGTTCCTAGGGACTGACGCTAGACAACAGGATGGCACCTTCAAGAGTGAGATGCACATCCACACTGGCTTCGCGACTAAGCACTTAATGTCGTCAGTAGGGATACATGGTGTGCGTTTGTTTAATCAGAAGTGACTCTCATACCCTTGCAGGGTCCTCTCTGCTGAGCTGCCACATGACGACTTGACGTTGACTGCTAAAAGTGTTGGGTTTGCTACGCACTAGGCAGTGGCTGTGAACGCACAGCTGGAATGAGCGACGTGGGATTGCCGCCACTGAGGTGGCAGAGAAGAAGAGGAAGGAGAGGGTTGGGGTGAGGGATAAGAGGAAAACGTAGCTGAAAATGTGCTGTAAAGAAAAATATCCGAACAATCATGTATTTTCGTTTGTTTGTTTGATTTTTGCTTCATGCTACATTTCTTTCTGTGAACACATGATTGTACCTACTAAAACTATCAAAATATTTCCCACAACAAACCTTGGGTTACAAAATCTCTGAAAATAACTCTAAATGAGAAAAAAAAAGAGCTTTTCAATCAGGCAATAAATGCGATCGTAAGGTTGTACAAAAGAAACTGCAAACGGAGATTGAAGAATCAAAGAGAGCTTACAAGAGAAAAGTTGAAAACATGTTCCAGAATGGAAATATGCGAGATGCATGGAAAGGAATAAAGGTTTTATCAGGTTCAGGTAAATGTTCAAACCAAAATATTAGTAACAAAAAAACAGCAAAAGAACAGAAGCAATTTGCAGAAAAGCTGAACGATTTTTACTGTAGATTTGATGATAAAGATTTTAGTAAAGAATTAAAGGAAGTGAAGGAAGAACTCCAAAGCAATGTTAAAAACGATGTTGATGGAAGTGATTCTGTTGTGATTGAGGAAAATGATGTTCAGTGTTTTTCAAACGTTTAAATGTGAGAAAGGCAATGGGCCCTGATAATATCTGTGGAAAATTGTTGAAGTGTGTGCTTCTCAGCTCTCCTATGTTTTTACAGTCGTTTGTTTACCTGGTCACTTAGAGAATGTATAATTCCTGTTTTATGGAAAAAAATGCCACTGTATGTCCTGTTCCCAAAAACGCAACCCAAGCTGTTTAATGATGATACCGACCAGTTGCCCTCACATCTGTTGCAATGAAATGTCTTGAAAGAATTGTCCTCAGTTATGTTTTAAAAGATACTACACAGTACCAAGACCCGTTTCAGTTCGCATACCAACAGAACAGATCAACAGATGATGCCACACTCACACTTCTCCATCATGCTTTTTCACACCTCGAAAAACCTGCCTCCTTTGTACGCATTCTCTTTTATGATTTCTCATCAGCATTCAACACCATACAACCACATCTGATGGCAAAGAAACTCATTAACATAAATGTGGGTAACAAGCTCATTCTTTGGATAATTGATTTTCTTACACAGAGGACACAGTCTGTTCGATATCAAAGTGTTGTTTCGTCTTCCAGAGTCATTTCAACTGGCGCACCCCAGGGTACTGTTTTATCACCAGTGCTTTTTACTCTGTACACAAATGATTGTTCAGGAAGTGATTCAACTTTGTACATTAAATATTCAGATGACTCAGCACTTGTAGATCTTTCCAACTCTGATTCTGTTTACTTCAAGGAGGTTCAAAGATTTGTTGACTGGTGCGATCATAACTATCTTGATCTGAATGTAACAAAAACGAAAGAAATGTTGATTGATTTTAGAAAGAATCCAAAAGCTGTACCACCACTTTTTATCAAAGGTGCTGAAGTAGAACGTGTTGAATCATACAAATATTTAGGAACTTTTATAGATAATAAGCTGAATTTTAAATCCATGTTGAGTATGTCCACAAAAAAAATGTCAAACCAGATTATATTGTCTTCGCAAGCTGCGATCATTTCATGTGAATACTGACATTCTTCGGACATTTTATTCATGCTTCTGGAATCTGTTCTAACTTTCTCATTTATGTGTTGGTATGGTGGGTTGACTGTGAAGAGCAGAATGTGCTTGAGAAAGTGGTGAACGTGGGAGGAAAAATCGTTGGTGAGAGACAAAAAAGTCTGAGTGAGCTATATAGGTGCCGTGTTAGTTGTAAAGCGAAGAAGATTACGTGTGACCAGACCCACGTCCTTGCAAATCAGTATGACCTTCTTCAGTCAGGACGAAGATATCGATCGGTTAAATGCAGAAGTGTCAGATTTAAACAAAGTTTTATTCCCCTGTCCATTGATTTCTTGAACCGAGAAGATGTTTAATTGAAATCCAAATTCCTCTATATGAATGTATGTCATATGTGAGAAAATGGGTAATGTGGCTAAATTATTGTTTATTTGCTGTGAATGTGTGTGACCACAAATTAATTTCTCAAATTGAGATAATAAAGTTTACTTGACTTGACTTGACTTGACTTGATGCCGTAAGCTCAGATTTTCTAAAAGATCAAAAAAGATCTACATTTGCAGAGACAGGGTTTGTTTTTTGTGCTTTGCAACTGAAGTGCTTACTTAACAAAAAGTGTGCATTGCCTGATGGGAACACTGTTTCGCGTATCTCCTCCCTGTTTTTTTTTTTTTTTTTTTTTTCTTGCTTTTATTAAAAACCAATGAAGGCCTCAGAACAGATCGCGTGATTCTTTTTAATGGCAGGGCCAAGATCCATTGTAAGCTGATAGAGGACTTCGAGGCTCACAATTTCCCACGAGCGAGAGAGTGAACACGCCAATAGTGGCACTACAGGCTCACGCCCTTCTGTCATATCATTATAGATTTTGGCCTCAAAATCAGCAGCAAATCTGAAAAATTCACAATCTCGATCAAAAAATGAAAAGTTCTGATCCCGTTACGAGATACAACAGACTGGGAAAAAAATGGCGAAAGCTGGTCTCCTCATTCTTTTCATTTATTTGCTGTGAGTTGTCGGTCAGATGTTAAATTTGTTTTGTTTGGGTTTTTGTCTCCTGAAGATGAGAATTTTCAACTTTCCTGTAATGCATAATTTGAACGAGATTGCCATTTTGGGAATTTAAAACAATCCGACCCGAGAGTGACACTACTGTTTTCATACAAGTTGTTTTGATACCGTGCCTCACGTAAGCCGTGTGTATCATTGATTTATCAATTCTGTGTGTGTGTGTGTGTGTGTGTGTGTGTGTGTGTGTGTGTGTGTAATCATGACCATGATCATCACCATCATTACAATTATCATTGTCATTATTATCTGTTATTTTTATTATTTTTATCATCGTCATCATCATTATCATTATTGTTGTTGTTGTTGCTGTTGTTGTTGCTGTCGTCATCATCATCGTCGTCATCATTAGTGCCGTTTTTGTTGTTGTTTTTTTACTTTTTTTAGTAGTAGTAGTAGCAGTAGTAGTAATAGTAATTGTAGTAGTAGAAACAAAATCATCACCTTTATGCTTCCGTACCAAAAACAGTGTAAGACAACTGTGTCTATGTACACCCCTTAAAATAGTTCGATGACTCTATCTTCGTTTCTTCCTTTGCTTTTGTCTGTGCTTCATGCAGATCAGTCTCTAAAGGCTATGAGCTTGCAAATCTCAACCTCCCCCCCCCCCCCCCCCCCACGTTAGGCACAGCCGTGTGTCATTGAAGTAGGTACACACACCTGTACAAAATGATGTCTACATCTAAATCCAGAGTGTTTTCATGACGCACATATTTCGGGTATGTGTGAGTAAAACAATCTTCACTTACGCTGAACAACACATTTTTGCTCTCTATCATCAAGAGTTAAAGAATAAGTAAGAAAATCTCGCTTTTAATCGCCAGCCTGTTCTAGAAGTATATCGTTTGTACTGGTTTGTTTCAAGAGACACATAGCTAAGGCTTTCCCAAATGGTGACAGTTCTGTTAAGACTGTGGTAAGTCACTTTACTCCCGTTAATGAGATTATATTTTCATTGGCATCCGAAAGTTTGTGTTTGTTTGTCTGTATGTTAGCAACCATACACAAGACCTGCCGAACCTGCTTCGACCAAACTTGGCAGAAAGATCAAATGCAGCCCATGAACGAATCCATAAAATTTCAGTGCGGTCTGGATTGAAAAAGGATCCAGGAACCCCGATTTTGTTGTCTTTAAAATTGCATGTTTTGTATATTACCTCAAATTTCTCCAGAAGTATGAAGTCATGCATTTAATGGGGGAAAAATCAGGTTTATTACATGTGTAAATACATATATAATTGCAAAACCTGGTGTGAATTAAGATTAAAATCCGGATCCACAGAGGACTGAGGTCGGAGGAAGAATGTTCCGGAATGTTAGAGGTCTACGCTCTCCCGACGTTAGTCCTCGTTTCATTTCACCAATTGTTTTTACATCAGCTTGACCTGATTTCTGTCCGATCGTGAGTGAGATGTCGTGCTTGAATGGTTTCGTGAATGCATGCGACGACTGTTGTTTCTTTCACTTGTTTGTCTTACAAGCTTCAATGATACTGTCGTGACAGGCTTCAATGATACTGTCGTGACAAGCTTCAATGATACTGTCGTGACAGGCTTCAATGATACTGTCGTGACAGGCTTCAATGATACTGTCGTGACAAGCTTCAATGATACTGTCGTGACAAGCTTCAATGATACTGTCGTGACTGGCTTCAATGATACTGTCGTGACAAGCTTCAATGATACTGTCGTGACAGGCTTCAATGATACTGTCGTGACAGGCTTCAATGATACTGTCGTGACAAGCTTCAATGATACTGTCGTGACAGGCTTCAATGATACTGTCGTGACAAGCTTCAATGATACTGTCGTGACAAGCTTCAATGATACTGTCGTCATCGTCGGACAGGGACAAAACTGACCCATGCCCTGATATATTTCCCTGCGACACCTTTCGTTCACTTTATGGTGATATCATTTCTTTGTGGAATCCATCTGTTTCAGGTAAATGTTCTATTTTGTTGTTGTTGCTGTTGTGGTTGTTTTCAAAATAGTGTATTTTTATCGTGTTATTGACTGTGGCCCTTCTTTTTTTCTTTTCTTTTTTTTTTCTTTTTCTTTTTTTTTTTTCCACCATATTCTAGGATTCCATCAGCACGAGAGCTATGCCCATGATATCTTTCCCAGAAAGTTGCATGATTTAGGAGAAGGGGGAAAAAAGCAACGGGAAAAATAGTGTGGCAGCCAATTATTCTGGGAAAATGCGATATAACTTTCAGCAAGCAATCATGCGCAGAGATATTGGAGTCCCCAATGCTATTTCTTCAAATATCTGGGTATGTAAATTGTATTGAGAGCCATCGAAGATAATGACTAGAATACACGCACACATGTGCACGCACACAACCACACACACACACACACACACACACACACACACACACACACACACACACACACACACACACACACACACACACACACTCGCACAAACACACGGGGGGAGGGTGTTTGTGCACGCATTGCATACATTCACGCACAAACGCACGTATACATGCATGCGCACACACACATCCTTTCACGTACGAGTAAACACACACACACACACACACACACACACACACACACACACACACACACACACACGCACACACACACACACACACACACACTTGCGCGTGCGCACGCACACTCACACGTACAAATACGCGTGCGTGCGCTTTTGCATCTTACATCACGGCCTTTAGACATTGTACCAGGGAAATGTTAGGGTGGAACATGGTGGTGGAAGTACGGTGGGCTGGGTACAAGGACAGACTGGGAACAGTATCGTGATAATGTGGACAGCAGCCCCACCCTTATTCTGGCTTAGCAGCTTAGCAAAGGAAGCATTCTTGCAAGCAAACACCCAAAAATGATGATTAGATAGTGCTGGGATATGTGGTGAAGGGAGCTAGAGTCGGATACTTGTGCATTTTCTGCCGGGGTCAGAGCGCGGGCTAGCGAGAGGAATGGATGGGGGAAAGGCGTATAAAAAGACAATATTTTTTCCGCTAGGCAGTTTAGTGAAAGAAACAGTTTCACTCAAAAATGATGAGCATGGAGCTCAGTGCAGCGGGTTGAGGGGGCTGTAAACTGTGTATTTCCTTCCATAAGTAAAGATGTCAAATTTGTGATCGGGCTCAACCTTCACTGTCTGGATGGATGTGACTCACCAAGAACCAGTTGTAAGCTTCATTCCAGAAGGCGTGTTACGTCTCTTTGACAGTCTTCAGACAACAGACGTGTTTCTCGTAAGATATGAAAGTCATGTTAATGATCTGGCCAGCTTGAAGTGTTTACACCCGGGCGTTTGACCTCGGATTTTAACTTCCAGTTGTAGTATACACGAGTACAGCTGTAACAGAGGAAAAGGACTTGATGTCTACAGCCTTCTCTCCGTGAAGAGGCTGCAGACTGCACAAAGAAGGAAGCTCTTCTCAAAAGATACGAGTTCACAAAGGTAGTTTACCGTCGCCCGTTTTCCTGACAGCCAACCCGAGGTTGACGAGAGTCTAAAGCAGGTCATCGTGTGACTCGAGGCCCACGTGAAAGAATGGACGCAAGATCTTCGCCCTCAGGTGTAACTGTCAGCGCAAACGACTGCGATCAAAGGAGTAAATCGGTGCCGACGGCCATTCGTGAAAGCAAAGAAGAAACGAGTTTCTTTTTTCTGCTGATGAATTTGAGGAGGAGGATTATGCCGTGACGACAAGGGCTGTGGACAAGAAAAAAAATAATGGAGAAATTGTGCCATTCACAATGACCGCTAGTGCCCATGCAGTTATTGTGGATAAAGGGAGATAAGTGACCTACATAAGGTTAACCACTCACTTGATGATTAGCAGGACTGTAAGTGTGCTTTTACAAACAAAAAAAAAAAAAGAAAGAAAAAAAAGCTGAAGTAGTTCCTTTGAACGAACAATGTCATGAATAATAGGGTCAGTGAAGTATAAAGTGTTCCACACGCAAATGATAGGTACTGTGAAGTGCGAAGTCTTCCACAACCAGATCGCGGGACTGTAATTAATTAATGAATCTTTCACATACAGGGGAGAGGTTCTGTGAATTAGTTTCTACAAAGAGTGGATAGAGTCTGCCAGGTAAAACGTCGTCCACACACAGTAAAAAATGAAGTCTGGCGGACACAAAACTTTTCAAAGCTCACCATGAGGTTGAGGTCTGCATCGTTTGTTTTCACCACTCCTTCTCCAGACATTCGATGCTTTTTGAGACGCCCATACAATTTACATTCTCACTATATGTAAGTGTGCTATGCTTGTTCGTGTAGTGAAGACCATATTTGCAAACGGCCTATTGTCAGTGTTTAATTCTACAAGATTTGCTCTCCATAGGCATTGTTTTACTGAAGAAACCAACAAACAATGGCCAAAATATACGACCAGTTTTCTTGTGGGTTGCACTCTACCTGCCGTGTTGTAGTTCGGCATTTTTGTTTTCAGCATTACATTGAAATTAGACACAAAGACATGTCGAATTTTCTGTCACTTGCAGATACCTATCCAACAAACGTTCCTGACAGATAGGCAGGCAGACAATGACATTTCCATATTGTGAAATCCATGGGATCATGAAGAACTTGTTCAACTTCGTAACAGGTATATGCATGGTTTCCCTCACTTTTGAATTGAGGAAATTAGGTACGGTCTTTATCATATTGCCTATGTCTGTTGTCTACGTGCTCCTGTTCTCTCTCTCTCTCTCTCTCTCTCTCTCTCTCTCTCTCTCTCTCTCTCTCTCTCTCTCTCTCTCTCTCTCTCGTCTCTCTCTCTCTCTCTCTCTCTCTCTCTCTCTCTCTCTCTCTCTCTCCTCTGTCCTTCCTCCTTCCTTCCCTGACCAGACCCATACATCTGCATCTGTCTCTGCCTCCCTCTTTCTCTCCCTTCTCTTCCCCTTCACACCCTCCACTCCCTTTTCCTTTCCCACTCCTCCCTTTCTAAAACAGCCCTTCACGAACAATACTGATGGCGATACAAAAGAAATCGATACCTACATAGGCTCCCGCAAAAGATCGAATTTGTGCGATTTATGAGAACGTTAAAAAAATCTAAAGTCTTCACTCGCAGAGACGGTGCCATTTCGGCCTTTGCGTGCATTGCGTGTCTTGCTCTTCGTCGTTCTCTTCTTCTTCTTCATTATGCTCTCGTCCTCTCTTCTGTCCCATCTCCTTGGCCTTTCAAATTCCCTTTTTTTTTTTTTTCAATTTCTAACCTGTCTTCTTTCTTATTTGTTCTCTTCTTTTATCCATTCTTCTTCTTTGCCCGTTTGTCTGTTCTTGTTTTTTTTTTTGTTTGTTTTGTTTTGTTTTGTTTTTGTTTTGTTCTGTTTTTTGAAAGCTTTCTCGTGTTCATCTTCTTTTTGTCCTCAAGCAACACTTCGATCGGAATCGTCAAGGTAGTCACATCGCAGTCGCCATTTCTTTCACTATGTTCACTGTATCTGTTTTACAGTCCAGATCAGTGTTGACAACAGAATTATTTAGTTCTGTGTGGTGCTTATGTAATCATGGACACATCATGTATAGATAGATAGATATAGATAGATAGATAGATAGATAGATAGATAGATAGATAGATAGATAGATAGATAGACGGATAGACGGATAGATGGATATAATGTAAACGTACATGTGGAACTCACTCTTTGTTGTTCCATTTTAAAGAAAGCTCTTCTGACTCTACTCACTACTTTTAGTACATTTGCAAAGGAAACCTTTTCTCTCTTTTTTTTTTTTTTTTTTAGTTCATACGGCCATTATTGTTACCCCTGGCACCCTAGACAGTAACGTTCTCTGGTGTTCAGTACATGTAGTACGGAAACCTTTTCTACGTAAGTACGGCTATTGCTGATTTTGCACGCACCAACGCCTGATGTTTATTGAGCTTGCAATTTATACTCCTTTGTCTCCACAGACCAGTCCATCCCACAACCTCTTCACAATTTCCTTTCGCCACCCTCTGCTATCCTTTCTCCCTCATCTTTATTCTTCCCCCTCCCCTCTCCCTCTCTCCCTATTCCTTTCAACTCCCATTACCGATCACTTTTTTTTCCACTAGTATCTGGATCAAAGAGAAATTTGAGCAGAATGTATACGTCTTCCAGTTTGCTGTTGCGCTCGGTCACATCACATCACCCTTTTCTTCGTCTCGTCTTCGTCTTCGTTCGTCTTCGCCTCTTCTTCTTCTTCTTTCTTTCTTTCTTTCTGTCTTTCTGTCTTTCATGGCCTGTGCGGGAGAACAACCTTCGTCGCGCTTTTGATCAGAGTTCGGTGAGGTAAGATACTGCTGTTTGAATATATTTAGATTAACATGCTTCTGTGAATTTTGCTTTCAAAAATGAAAAAAAAATGTTTGCGATTTTGGGAGATACTGAATTAGACCAATGCTGTTTGTTTCCTAGGAAACTAGAAATATATATGGCTTGTTTACAACGCCATTTGGGGATCGAAAGGATTTGATTGTAAGAAAATCAGCAGAGGGCAGACAATAAAAAAGGAAGAAAAAAAAGGGGGGGGGAGGGGGGTATGTAGATTTGTGCTTGCATCTGAAACCTAAAAAAAGAAAACATTGTAAATGCCTTCGAGTCAGACACGAAATACTTTACGGGCTACATTGCGCAATTGTTCTGTTTTAACGGGGGCTCATTCTGACATGTCCTACATGCAGCTTTGAGTGTAATAGAGAACAAGTTGCGTTTAGGGCTAAATCTGTACATCTGGACTCCACTTTGCATTGGTTTTTCATTTGCAGTTGCCATTTTGTCCAGGAGAAAGGAAGTGATTTCACCATGACGTCACGGACTTCCGCCGTGGCGCAGGCTTTGAACACTTGATCGATAGGGTTTGGTTGTTGTTTTGTTCTGCTTTGTTCGGTATTTGCCTGTTTTTATCAATTAAAAAAGGCTTTCCAGGGAAGCGAACTCGACATCGTGGTGACTTCATGCTCAGACTTGTTTCCAAGAACTTACTGGCAGGTTTCAAACTGACATATTAGTTAAGACCGAGGTTAAAGAAGCGGTGTGGAAGACTATCAATGCAGATATCCTGTATAATGTCAGACAGTACTAAAGCGATTGATGGGGTGGGGAAAAAAAACTGGTCGCCGTTACTTACGAACCACCACCACACGGAAATGAGGTAGCATTCGTTTGAAGTCGTTTTGTGGGAGAGCAAAAACAATCTAAAGAAATGTTGTACTCCAGGAAAAAAAGAAAGAAAGAAAAAAGAAAGAGGGAAAAAGGGAAGGAGAGAGTAACTTGTGCAGAAATAAAGTTGATGTAAGAGCACATTTAAATTCTAGTGCGACAAAATTAATGTGATAAAGCGTGTATTACAACAAAATGTGTGTACCAGAGCAGAAAGAAAGCATAATGTAAGAGCAAAAATAAACCCTATACTAAAGCATGGGAAAGGAGGAAAGAAAGAAAAAGGGATCTGATTCAACGAGAGCAACAAAAAACGTTTTTACGTTGTAATTTACGCCCTACTTTTTCATTCTCGTTTTCTTTCTCTCCATCACCCTAGCTTTTCCCTTTCTTTTGTTTTATAGGTTTTGTTTTGTTTTGTTTTTGTTTTGTTTTGGCTCCTATATTTCCAAATGATTATTGTAATTGCTAACCTGCTCTTGTTTTCCTCAATAGTACAAACACACACACACACACACACACACACACACACACACACACACACACACACACACACACACACACACTCACACACACACACACACACGAAACGCCAAAAGCCTTACAAGTAATAACGTGTTACTTTAACAGACAGGCATGCGCTAAACAGGGGCTACAATGCGTGTTGTGTATGCTTCAAAGTTGTCCCAAAGCAGATGCAGGAACAAGAACTGTTTTGCTCTATGAAGGGCTCCTCATGCTTGCTACAAGATCCTAGTTACCTGCTGATGAGAAGTGCTTTTATATAGATTGAAAAGAAACTCCATGGAACTGGGTAGGTTCTACTACCTAGGGTCAAAAGTGTCTCTAAAAACCAAAAATAGCACTCAATAAAATCAAAAGGATGAATTTTAATGAAAGTAACAGATTAAAGTTTGTCCAGAAATTAAAAGGTGGAAACGTAGAAGACTATGCCTATTGAAGCCAGGGATCGGGGGGGGGGGGGGAACAAAATACATAGCGATTTCTTTTTTTTTTTTTAATTAGATAGATTGATAGACAGACAGACAGACAGACAGATAGATCGATCGATAGATAGATAGATAGATAGATAGATAGATAGATAGATAGATAGATAAAACGTTTTTGAGTGGGGCGCTGCAATGAGGCCATATTTCGGCTTGAAGGATCCTCCTACCTTCAGGGAAGCTTGACCACCGGGAGTGAAATTGGAGAGTTCAAAGAATTCAGAGAGCTGCCGTGGGACAACGAATTGCCTGAACAAAGACCTCCTGCCAGCAATGTGGTTTTGATGCACGCTTTGATTGGGTGCCAGTGAAGAGGCTTACGCAAAGCTGCACTTGATCTGGAGTTGAGAATATGTCAAGAGGTTGAAATCTGGATTAATTTCACGTCCCCTTCCCCTTTTTTTTTGAAGATGATTATTACGACATGAAAGGAGAAAGCTGCACCGGTGCCAAGCTTGGGGAATGGAAACGGCAAGGGGGATTGTGGGTAGGTGATCCGTGCCGCTTAGCGTTGATGAAGTCAAAGGTGAGAATGATGATGGTTATGATGAAGATCTTCACGGGCGCGTTAGTGGCCGCTGTTCCCCCCCCCCCCCCCCCCCCCCCCCCCCCTTTACCTACCCATCGCCATCCCCGTCAACTTTCCGGTTGCCTGGAAAGTGCTTTTTTTTTTTTTACCGTTTTTTCGTTTTCCCTCTGTTTTCGTTTTTTCCCTTTTGTTTTTTTAATTTCTCGAAAGCATCTGCGCTTGTTGAAAGACCTATCTTAAGTTCTCATTAATATTGACTGTAGATTATTGTTGTTTGTTTGTGGTGAAGGGAAGGGGAGGGCACTCTCTCTCTCTCTCTCTCTCTCTCTCTCTCTCTCTCTCTCTCTCTCTCTCTATGTGTGTGTGTGTGTGTGTGTGTGTGTGTGTGTGTGTATGTGTGTGTGTGTGTGTGCGCGCGCGCGCACGCGCTCGCGCGCGCGCGCGTGCGTGCGTGGTGTGGTGGGGTGGTGGTGGTGGTTGAGAAAAAGGGGAAGAAGGGGGGTAAACAGTGGAGTCAGGAGATTCTTTTTCTTGTTTATCATTTTATTTTTGATCATACCCTTTCCTCAGACAAAACGAGGACCTTCCCACGTTCCTCCCCCGTCCCACTGTCGCTTTCGCCACCCCTAACAAACCCATCCACCCCACTTTCAGCGCCTCAGCTCTCGATCACATGTCCACCCTACCGTTTGTTCACTTCATCCAATTTCTTTTATTCGTGCATGTGTCCTCAGACCCTTTGAATTTCTGTAGTAGTTGTCATTTTCAAACAAATTTCGTTTTCGTTATTGTCTTCTGGATATCAATTGCTTTTAAAGAAAACAACACAGAGTAGAGATTCAAAAGACTGCAATAAACGTGCACAATATTTTGAGCAAACCCGAAAAACAACAAGAAATACAAGGCCTTTTGGTCTCACTTGTGATCGTTGACGCCCACTTAATTACCATAGAAAGTACGAATCAGAAGGGGATCACATAAAAGTGAGCCATTTAGTTGCAATTAGACTTCTCGTTTGGAATGGCGCCATGTTGTGACCTTGCCCTTTAACCTCATGTTTTCTTTTCGGTAGGCTCGTATGCCGACTTCAAGCAGCTACTGCTCTGAACTTTAATAAAGACTCAGTGCAAAGGTAATAATCACAGTTACTGTCGAGAGACGTGTCCATGTAACAGTTAAGAATGTCTCTTACATTATTCCTTTCTAAAAAAAAAAAATAAAAAATAAAAAAAATAGTCGGCTCCTGAGAGAGGTCAACTTATTTCTAAAGAGTGATTACTGTCTTTTATTTTAGCAAGGTATGATCATGGTACGTGAAGTAAAAGCTTAGTATACTGCACGAAAATGCCACTGAGCTAATCATGTCGTGGATCTTACGCGCAAAGAACGTTTGAGAACGCAAAAAACGCCTTTGCACAGATGCACAAGTGTGTGTGTGTGTGTGTGTGTGTGTGTGTGTGTGTGTGTGTGTGTGACTGGGTGGGTGGGGGTGGGTGGGTTCGTGCTTGCGTGCGTGCATGTGTGTGTGTGTGTGTGTGCGTGTGTGTGTGTGTGTGTGTGCGCGCGCGCGCGCGCGCGCGCGTGCGTAATGTTATGTAATTTTCATGGAATGGCATTATGTATGTGGATTTCCCAGTAAATCAGAATGAATTAATGTGCATGTTATAAGTTTGAAATACATTCCGGGGGTTCGAAACAGAATGGTGATGCATTGATATGTGTTTAGTATTCCTAAAAAAAAAAGACTGCGCGAGAATAGGAATGTTTTTGCAAGATTTCTTTTTGTATCCTCTGTTCTTGAAATGGCCACATCAGCATAACATTATCGCTTGTTGTCCCTGCCTTGACCGACTCCAAGGAAAAGACCAATAACGGTGAGGAAAAAAACCCACTGACCACAGGGAAAGTCCTGCTGAAAGCGGGAAAGAAAGAAATAAAATACCGTTCAGAAGGGACGTAAGACCTTGTGCGAAAGTTTAGCTGTGTCTCTAGAGTTGTACTGCAATCCCCTGTCAGTGAAACGGCAACGAGTGGGGCTACTGGATGCGCATAGTAGTTCGCTTGATGGCGGCATCTTTCGCCAGTGGGCTCTGCAGGCATGAAATAAAGGCTGGTACATCCATGGGATCGCTTCCATGGAGGTTTTCTTGTGTCGCGTCTGGTGTTTACACAATGGCATCTGCCAATGAGCAGTTATGTCCCTTGACATTTGATGGAATGCCCTGTGCATGTCTGCACCTTAAGTGAACACAGCGCAGGCTTCCAAGTATGGTAAAGGATT
>JADBJO010000704.1:185000-187500 GCA_016801955.1 Conus betulinus | reverse complement strand
GGGCGATGACATTTATTTAATAAGATTACGTTTCCGTTGAGACATTTTGAAAAACGAATCATGTTTACATCAGTCAGTGTTCTCTCCAAACCCTGACGATCTCCCGGGCAAATGAGTAGACAGCGCTGTTTTTACACGTTCACAAAGCTGCCTTAGCATTATTTTCTTTACCTCAATAACAAAGATAACTACACCAAGGCTTTCTGTGCCAGAGTCTTCGCTGGTGCGTTGTCTCATGATGACCTAATATTGATTGATCACTCTCTGTGGATCGGGGCCTGGTCTGTACTGTGACTGCAACTTGTGCGCGATTTAGGGTATGGCCGTACATTGGAAGGCTTCGATTGAGCGATGGTGGAAGCAACATCACTTAGACAGGACAAAAGATAAGACAGCAATAAGAAGAAGAAGAAGAAGAAGAAGAAGAAGAAGAAGAAGAAGCGTGTAAATGGTGACTTCTTTCCCCCTGCTGCCGTTTAGCGCCAAACCCACTCCGATTGCAGTGGACAGTTTATAGTCTTGCAGCCTGACATGGTTATGGTTTCGGAATGGTCTAGACAAGGAGGAAGAAGGAGGTGGAACGGGGGTAATGGGTTTGAGAACGGGAGAAGAGAAAGGTCGGATGAAGTAGTTTAGAGTCGTCTACAGTGCCACGCCGGGCACGTTCCAACCCTCTGGGCGCCAAACTTGAGAGAAAGGGCATTTTCGATGTCTACTACCTTAATGTTTTGTCGATCTGAGCGTAGTGTTCGGTAGGTGCTCCTCCCCACCACCCCCTTCCTGCCCCCCCTCCCCCCCCCCCCCCCAGTTCTCTACTCTTCCCTCCAGTGTTCATGCTCTCTTGCATTGGTTATCTCTGTTGGTCATGCCACCGCAGGTGGCTGTCAATGTAAAATTCAATTTAAACATATCCGAACTGGACCTTATGGACAGAGATGGGCAGAAGGGGAAGAAAAAGTGGGAGGGAGAGGCGGGAACAGAGAGAACTGCCCAATGTCCAGGAAGGTAGCGGTAATAGTACCATGTGATCAAGGTATCGTACGTCAGTCAGAGTTCAGACCAGTGGGGTACCTTTCTATACGTCTTGGAAAAGTTTGATTAGATTGGCTGGTCGGGAGGAAGTTCTGCTGTCGAAAACATGGCGAACATTGGTATAGGAAATACGTCACTTCCGTGACTACGTGCGACATTTGGTGCATTTCCACTTTAGGATTTCAAGGCGAATAGCTGTATGTCACATGTACATTAAATGTCGTACGTAATAACTACACCACACAACTGTGTCGATGCAAACATTTGCTAAGCTCTCGAACGCTGACCTTGTTCTCTCCCATTCATCCCCCCCCCCCAACCACTATCTTCTCTCTCTCTCTCTCTCTCTCTCTCTCTCTCTCTCTCTCTCTCTCTCTCTCTCTCTCTCTCTCTCTCTCTCATAATGAGAAAATAGGAAAAACGGCAAACGATTCGTTTTCACGAAGAACACAATCTTTTCTGTCATGCAGATGAGGAGACGATATCCCACTTCTTGTGGAACTGTGCTTTTGTACAAGACGTTTGGCTACAACTAGCAAACTGGATTAAATATGCATGTCAAGAGTATATGAACGTGCCCTTTTCGGAGTATTTTGTTGTGTTTGGGTGCAACTATCAGTCAAGAGTAGATACAATAATGAAATTCATTATATTGCGTGCTAAATTTCACATTTACAAAAGTAAACTACAAAATACTACTCCTAACATTAAAACCTTCAAAAAAAAAGTCCTTAAACCAGATTTTTGCTGAGAAATATATGCACATAATAAATGGAACCTTAGATACATTCACAAGAACCTGGCTACCATATATGGCTTTAACTGAAGAATCCGACAGCTCATAAAATTTCCTTCCCCAAGCGGCAAAATAGTATATGGCCAAGAACAGTAAAGATGTAAGATATCCAGCATCCTATTTGTCATGCTGATGGTGTCATACTGTGTACTTTTCTTTGTGATTCATTGTATTACTCATGAAGTATCATTGTGTATTCATTTGAAACGATACGAGGATGTGTTTAAGTGTTTGTGTGTGGTATATAGTGGGGAGGGGGAGAGGGAAACAGTCTGTGTTGGGGGGGGGGGAGGGACACGCCAGTCCCTGATCTATATTTATCATTTTACTGGGCTGGATAACTTGTTGAGACATATACACGAGAAGAGGTTATAGGCTCCAAGCACTTTTGTGAGAGGAGTAGATAAGCGATGGTGTAGTTAGAGCAGGTGTGAGCGTTTTTCATGATTGAAATGAATAGTTGTGAGGTTGTAATTTCATTTTGAGAATTAAAGGCGCATGAAAAAAAGTTGAAAAAAAACACAATCTTAAGAAGAACACAGGAAGGGGGTATTTTGGATAATTAGATACACATCAAAGAAAAAGCACGCAAAAAAAAAAAAAAAAGAAAGCATACATTACACAAAGAAGAGAATATAAGTTTACGGTAATGAGGGGAAAAAGACGAGTTTG
>JADBJO010000704.1:177500-180000 GCA_016801955.1 Conus betulinus | reverse complement strand
ATCACTCGTGGGCTGTGCAATGCAAGAAGATTCTGTTAAAGAGGTCTAAGGCAGGGAGAATTCATGCTGTTCCACGCGAATTCCGTATTAGCCTAAAGCATAAGTTCTATAGGAGATGAGTTTCATTTCATTATGAGTGTCTTATATATTCTAATATCAGCAACAACAACAGAAGTTATCTAATACATATTTCTATTCACACACTGTGTTCGTTTTGCGCACATAATGCAGTTGTTACTCTGAATCTCATTGTTTTATGCTTTTGTCTGAAATCCTCAAGTCCCTGTACCAGTCATAGGTAAAGTCTTGAACACGTGTGTGGGGGGGGGGGTGTTCTTAAAAAAAAGGGAGAGGGGGGGGACGGGGACGGGGGGGGGGTGGGGGACACGGACAGATAATGTACAGGGAATGGGATGCAGCTATTCAAACCGATACGCTTCCGCAGCGAAAATCAAAGGTACTGTCAATAAAGCAATTATTTAAATCTGTACTGAAAGCAGGACCAGATTTAGACAGACGGAGTTACATGGAAGAGAATTCCAAGTGGGAAGGGGCACAGGAAGAAAAAAAATGTGTTCACCAAATGTTTTTGTGGAGGTTTGTAACAATCATACTACAGTATTATATTCCATTTTATCATGTTACATCGTATAATTATATTCACTGTATCCTTTTACGATCCACAAATCGTTGGGCTATTGTGTTTCCATAACTCAACACTCTAAATAATCGGTCCCTACAACAGGTAACTGTTTGTATGTGAAGTTGTGTGCGTGTGTACGTGTGACGTACGTTTATGGTGTGAAATGTAGTCCTGGTGACCTTGTTTCATGCTGGACACAGTACCAGCCACACACCGAACTTTGGTCGCTGGAAGAGGAACAACGCGCGGGACGTCCTCATGCTGACAGTGTCTAGTCTGACTTCAGATGTGGCACCAGAGTCTAGAGAGAGACTGCTATCTGCTGGGACCGAGACAGACAGACACACAGACAGAGAGACAGAGGCAGAGAGAGACAAAGAGAAAGACAGAAAGAAACAGACGGACAGGCAGAGAGAGAGAGAGAGAGAGAGAGAGAGAGAGAGAGACGGAGGAGTGAGGGTGGGTTTAAAAGAATGGGAGGAAAGACTGGTAGGAAAGGAGACAGATGGAGTCCCATGTTCACAGATACCCTTCCTTCCCCTCATTACAATGACAGAGAGGTGGCGGTGGCAACAGACTGGCTTACCAGAATCACGGTAACAATCCCGCTGACAAACAGACTGTCTTACAAACAGACTACTAACGGCTAGACTAACAGACTGGCTGAGCAGAGTGGCTTGCTGAGAGACTGGTAAACTGACAGACTTGTTATTATCAGTTCTAGTTCACATCGGTTGATAGTCTTATCTGTGTTGGCGGGTTGGCTTTAGAAGACTGGTTAATGAACAGATCTTTCCTCGTCAATATTGGTTACTGTTGGCAAACATTTCGACTAAGCAGGCTAGCTTGCTTAGAAATCGATTAGCAGACTTATCACCAGTACTGACTAGCAGACCGATTGTTCATAGACTAGTCAATAGACTTGTTACGATCAGTGCTTGTTAACAGAATGACGTTCTGACACACGTCTAACATGCTGTTCAACTGGTTTGCGAACAGATCCATTCGATGGCTTTCTTATAGATTACTGACAGACTTGCTGAGGGATTGGTAACTGCCTTGCTAACTGACAACCACTAAAAGCTGATTAACAGAAAGACTAACAGAATTGTCCACAATATAGCAAACTGACTTACTAATGGTAATGCACTGGGCAACAGTCTGATCAACCTAATGGCTAACAGACTGTGTTACCAACTTTGCCACAGGTTTGCAAGCGCTTGGGCCAGCAGTCCAAGAGACTGGCCGAGAGACGATGTACAGACAGGTTATTCTGGGGGATGTCCATGTAGCATGACAAAGGCGATGTACAGACAGGTTATTCTGGGGGATGTCCATGTAGCATGACAAAGGCGATGTACAGACAGGTTATTCTGGGGGATGTCCATGTAGCATGACGAAGGCGGTGTACAGACAGGTTATTCTGGGGGATGTCCATGTAGCATGACGAAGGCGGTGTACAGACAGGTTATTCTGGGGGATGTCCATGTAGCATGACGAAGGCGGTGTACAGACAGGTTATTCTGGGGGATGTCCATGTAGCATGACGAAGGCAGTGCACGGTCGTCATGCGCTAAAGTCGCTCACAGTGAAAAGTAGCGGGGTTTTTTTCACGTAACTCACACTACAAGATAGCAGAAGATGCAACCCAATGTAGCAATGAATGCTGTATATTTTTTGTCATGTCGCATTTTGAATTTGAAAATAGTATGACTATAGACTGGACCTGGAAGAAAATAGATTTTTCGTTCAATGACCAACGAATGATAGAGATGAATCCTACTACAGAAGCAATACGTTTTCACCTTTTGGTATGCCATTCACAAGACAAAGAGATATGAAAAACAAACAAGAAGA
>JADBJO010000704.1:127500-167500 GCA_016801955.1 Conus betulinus | reverse complement strand
CTGGATCTACCCTCTGATCCCAATCCACACGACAGATCCTTGCGTTTTAAGTTTTAACGACAACACAGAAAGTGAGAGAGAGAGAGAGAGAGAGAGAGAGAGAGAGAGAGAGAGAGAGAGAGAGAGAGAGAGAGAGAGCACTGAACAGAGTAAAAGAGTGAGACACACAGACAGAGAGAAGCAAGGGAACAGAGAAACACTAAGAGAGAGACAGAGAATCTCAGGCAAATCCCTAAACTCTATGAGAGACCCGTCTGGTCGATCCTTTTCCGTGATGTGTCTGACAACTGCCAACGCCTATCATATGTCCCCCTGAATCCCCTGCCCTGCCCACACCGATGGAACATAGTGCACTAAGCCCATCCCACCCTCCTTCACCACCCTTTCTCTCTTTCCTCCTAGTCCCATCCTATCCCCCTTTTCTCCCCTCCCCACCCTCCCCCACCCCCCCCCACGCCCCTTTCGTGAACATTTTGATTAGAAATGGTACGGGAACCTAAACATTTCAAAAGCCATAGTTCCTTTTTCTAGAAAAAAAAGAAAAGTAATAATAAATAAATACTTTTTCAGGAAACATCATTATCATTGTTAGAAAACGGTAATTATGACCTATGAAAACAGTTTAACCTAAAGCGGTTGCTTTTCACATGACATGAATACTGAGGAAATGAGCCATATAAAAGCAAACAAGCTGATGGCCCTTCATATCAGTGAGCACTAAACACCGCTAATTATGTCAGTCGTTGAACACATGAGGCAATGAGTCAAAAGTGATAGATCAAGTTTATGACTCTGGTATGCCATGAACGGTGAAAATAGTAATTATGACAGTTATCAAATACATCCCGCAAAGCGTCAAAAGAAATAAAACAAGCTTGTGATCCCAGTAAGCCATGAGCAATGAACAAAGCTAACTATGGCAGTGATTTTCAGCTT
Organism: Conus betulinus; assembly: GCA_016801955.1. Taxonomy (NCBI): domain Eukaryota; kingdom Metazoa; phylum Mollusca; class Gastropoda; order Neogastropoda; family Conidae; genus Conus; species Conus betulinus. Next base: position 166,564 of record JADBJO010000704.1, on the reverse strand, counting down.
TCGGCATTCTGAAAGGAAGTATTTTAAAGACCCATAGACCCTTCATTAATACCAATGATACCAGTGCACATGCAATCAAGTGACAGTTCCTGTTTTCAGGAGTGAGACATCACTTTTCATGACTCTTAGTAACTGTTTTCAAAATGATGATGTCTAACCGCCATGTTATGACAAAAATAGGGAAAAGAGTGATTTTAAAAGCTGTAACATTAATGTTCATGACACTTTTTACAAGAAGCAAAGTTAGCCTATCACTCTTTATTTCAGAAAATCATTGTTTTCACGAAGAAAATTAATATTATGGGTTTTTGAAGCTCATAGAATATACGATGAGTAGTCAGTCCACATCCAGAAACCACTGAGTCGTCCCATGCTGATAAAAATACTGCAGGACAGAAGAGAATGAGAATTCCAATCACTTCATGAAGCAGTCGGACAACTTTGGTCTTTACGAAGGCGTGGGCAGGGAGCGGGCAGCAACAAAAATGGCGGTATATAACTTTTAAAAATCTGTTTTCCGACCTCTGTTCTTTATAGACAACATATATGTCTTTGTATGAAGAGGACTTGCGTTGGAAAGAAGCTGAACTAGAGCACGAAAGTACTGAACATTCATTGTTCGACCGAATCTGATTTATTTGTATATTACAAGCATACGTCTCGAGCTGTGCGAACTATCTGACTGAAACATGATACCAAGCAATCAGACTTGTTTAGAAACTATGTTGTAAACATTAAAGTGATCAGCAATGACTTTTTCAAAATGGTACTGACTCTGCGACTATTTCAGGAAGCAAACAAAAATGGAGGTTCATGATAACTATCAGAATAGGTTGTTGTGGTAGGAGGTGGTGGGGAGGGTTCTGTTCTGATGTCTTTGTTGTTTAAAGGACCGTGTCGCGTGAGTCAGATACACAGACTTAGGGCCATGGGATGAAGGTCAAGCGGTGGCTCAGTGGATGACTCACTCGCCTTTGAAATGAGAGAATCCCAGGTCAATGGGTCAAGCCTCCAGTAACACGGATTTTTTTCTTTCCTACTGTCGTAGATCTTATGCGTGGTCTCAGAGCTAGTCTTTTTTATGAGACGACACTGAGGTCCCCTGTTCAGCTTGCACTGAGCGCACGTATAAGATCTAACATTAACCAGGAGGATAAACCTCAAAGAACTTGGTTACAAGATCCATGTTAATACAAACAGGGGAAAACAGTGATGACGCCTTAGGATAGTGACAACAAGATGGAGGGAGGGAGGGACGGAAATCTGTGGCAATGATGGAATTACACAATACAATGCGGTGCATGCACACTGTCTACTCACGATCCGCTAACTTACTTTCCAGCACTGCAGGTGTCAGTATACTTCAGGCTGACATATATACAAGGAAGCATAGACTCCAGCCTTTTAAAGAAAGAAAGGAAACACTACCGCACCATCGCCATGATCCTCTTCTGCTGATGGGAATGTGTCTCCTCAAGTCCTGTAGCTACTCACGCCCAGCGATCATGGTGATCTTAGTTTCGGTTTCCTCTCTCCACGTGCGATGAGTTCCGGTCATCGTTTTCAATATCGTCAGGATCATGACACTGTCAGCAGAGGATGAAGGGCCGGTCTCCATTCCAGGGAAAAGCAATCCTACTCGGTCAAGCTCTGCGGCTTAATAATTACAGGCTTCGGCACAGAGCTTAGTCAGTAAGTGTGTCGTGGCAATGTTGGATCTGAATAGGCGTAAGTGGAGTGGCCTAGCTGCAGTGCAGTGCCTCCTCTGGTATTGACAGGTCCCTGTAGACTGCTGGGACTGGGGACCGCTGGAACTGAGAGGAAACATCGACAGGGCGAGTCTAGTTCTAGGTGGGATTGGGGGAGGGCTAGTGCTCTAACAGGACGCAGGCGGAGGGTGCAGGAGGGAAGAAAGAGAAAGAGCGAGAGAGACAAAAAGGCAGACAGACAGCCAGGCAGACAGACAGATCGACAGACGGAAAGACGGAAGGACGGACGGACGGATGAACGGACGGACAAACCGACAGACACACAGACATGTGGAAGGGCAGACAGAAAAAGATATACAGAGACAGAAATGGATAGACAGACAGACAGAGAGAGACAGAGAGAGGAAAGAAAGAAAGACAGTCAGATAGATCGGCACAATGACGGACAGAGACAGAGACAGAAACAGACCATCTTATTCCTCTCTCTTCCTACAATATTTACTCTAAAAGGCAGCACTTCTACTGGCCAGCTAATGTCGACATTTGCATTTCCTATCGTATCTCGACTCCGGTCTCAGTAACTCAACTGTCACTATGTGCATAGTTGTGAATGATATTGGTTGCTAGGCACGATGCTGTCTGCTTCCTTCATTTCCCGGCCCGCTGTATTGACACGTCTACCACCAGCAGTGCGGGCACGTATCAGAAGTCTGAGAGATAGCGTTGACAGAGATACTAGGCATTGCTAGCGAAGAATGGAAGGACTGATGATGGTGGTGAGGGGGTGGTGGTAGACTGCGGTCGGGGGTGGGGGAGGAAGAGAAGACAGAAAAAAGATGAAAGAAAGAAGGAATGGGAGAAGGATGGGAGAGCAGTATGAAAACTGGGATATTGGAAGTGTTCAACTGCTGAATGTCGATTCATAATTCTCTCTTTCTTATTCAGAGTTTTCTCACAGCCCACCCTAATTTTACACCTACCCCCTAACAACGTCCCCATCAAACTCGCACCCCCTACCCTCTCTCTCTCTCTCTCTCTCTCTCTCTCTCTCTCTCTCTCTCTCTCTCTCTCTCTCTCTCTCTCTCTCTCTCTCTCTCAAATGTTCATGTAAATGTTGCGCAAGATCAATTTAAAAAAAACTGTTTAAAAGAAAATGCCATTTGAATTAAAAGAAGGGGGGGGAGGGGGGCGCGCGCGCGCGCGCGCGCGCGCGCGCGCGCGTGTGTGTGTGTGTGTGTGTGTGTGTGTGTTGGGGGGGGGCGTGTGTATGCGTGCGTGCGTGCGTGCGTGCTTGTCTGTGTGTGTGTGTGTGTGTGTGTGTAGCAAAGGATAGTTGTGAACTGGTCGTCGTACTCAAGACAAATCGGCAAGGCGTTAATAGGCTACACGTAATTATTAAAGAGACAGGACAGGGGGAATTCCATTGAACTATCATTGGATACGCTTGCCGCATTCTTAACATAGCCAAAAAGCATTTTGGTGTGTTGTTTATAAGATGTGACTAAAGAAATAATAACCTAATAATAACATATAAGCTGACATGTGGCTGATATTTTTTCGACCTTCATTACAATCGTATGTTGAAAATTGGCATCATTATCAAATGCTTACTGATGGTATAGACAACATCAGCACCTGGTGTAAAGAAAATTATCCTGAGCTTAACGTCAAAAAAAAAAAGGAGATGATCATAGATTTTAGGAAAGCGAAAAATTATGTGCCTGATCTTTATATTGATGGAGAAAAAGTGAAACGGGTAGAGGAATACAAATATCTGGGCACAACGTTAGACAATAAGCTCACTTTCAATACACACACCAGGTCCACATACAAAAAATGCCAAACCAGAACATTTCCTACGCAAATTGAGGAATCTGCATGTCCAGCCAAAAAATTCTTAATACATTTACAGGAGTTTTATTGAGTCTGTCTTGACTTTTTCATGCATTTGCTGGTATGGAAATCTTAATCTGAAAAACAACAAAAACTCTTGGATAGCGTTGTGAACATCTGTAGTAAGATTGTTGGTGAGAGACAGGAGAGTATGAGTGAGTTGTATGAAAGACGTGCGGTCAACAAGGCTCGTGCGATTGTTAGTGACAGAGGGCATACGCTTGGGCGACAGTTTGAGCTCCTTCCATCAGGCAGACGATTTTGTGTCCCCAGAGCTAAGCTGATGCGCACAAAAAGAAGTTTGTGTTCAGATCCATCGCGCTTTTAAACAAACAGCGTGTAAGAAGAGGCGGTGGATCACCTGTGACATAAGCATGTGCGCGGGTGTATATGTCTGTGAGCAAGCGGGAAAGTATAGATGCTGGAGTATGTGTGTGTGTGTGTGTGTGTGTGTGTGTGTGTGTGTGTGTGTGTGTGTGTGTGTGTGTGTGTGTGAGTTATGTGTGCACGTGCTGGAACAGTGAGGAATAGAAATGTCTGGAATATGTCTTATTTTAATGATTTTTAATGATAATCACCTACCTATCTCTCTCCCCTCTCTCTCTCTCTCTCTCTCTCTCTCTCTCTCTCTCTCTCTCTCTCTCTCTCTCTCTCTCTCTCTCTCTCTCATACGTGCACACACATGTTGTATATATAATTATGAGTGGCTGAGTGCATGCTTTATTTGCACTACCAAAAAGGAGAAAGATTGAAATTCCCATTTTGGTGATACACGCATATTTCATTGTTTGAAAGTAATTTTAATTTTCAGTCACGTTTGTAACTATAAATATGTATGTCTTAACTTTTAGGGCAGCGGTCACGAATGTAATTTCTCTTTTAAGGAGAGATAATAAAGTTTTCTGAATCTGAATCTGAATCTGAAGTCTACATAAACCACCCTATCACTGAAAAAGAAAATATACCAGAATTTTTTCCATTAAAGGTAAAATAAATCGCACAGCAGCCGGTATCACAGTATTACTGGTGATTAGTTTAACTTTTCGGCGCCCATTGTACACACTAAGACGCGCCGAAGTTGTACAATTTTGGCAGAGGGAAGGGGGTATTCTTTTGACCAACATATATGACAAACAATCGCATGTGCTGTAGGTGAAGGATACGACAATGATCATCATGGCGAAAAGATCATTTGTTTTAATGAAAGCCATCAAATATCTCCACACTGCAGATGTTCAAAGACATATAGAACAGTTCTTCATACGCATATTTTTCGTCTTTTCACTTCATTTTAGAATTTTGTGACATACTTTTTATCAATAGATTTACAAGTAGGACTCAGGAATCATCTGTATGAATATGTTTAAAATAAACATAGCAAACTTAAACCATATATACCTTTATGCTATGGTCATTTTATGTACGCCTCCTGAGTATCTCAAATACAGCTAAAACGTGTCATCACGGGATGACAACGAATTTGACTTCAGTTTAATCTGTCGCCATTTTGATAGCTGCATTGAGTAGATGTTTTGCCACTCTTTAAGAGGATGACGCCGATAATCATATCAATCATGGAATAATTTCTCTCAGAGTAGTAGTAGTAGTAATAGTAGTAGTAGTAGTAGTAGTAGCAGTAGTAGTAGTAGTAGCAGTAGCAGCAGAATCATTATTCTTATTAATGCCTTCCCCAAAAGTGCTGAATGGTTTGATCAAATTTCGTGAGCAGGTAGATCTTGAATTCATTCACATTAACCGCTCAGTTTTATGATCATTTTTTTAATGATTTCGGGTTTAAAAAAAAAAGAAAGAAAGAAAGAAAGAAAAGAAAGGAAAGAAAGCCTCTTCGACTGATTCAAAGTTTTCCACCAACCTGTAACATGATTCCTACCAGGTATCATAAAAATTTACATACCAGAACTTCTCCAAAGCAGAAACCCAGGGTAGAGGGGCTTCACAGTAGCAGACGACGCAGTTCTCAGTCTCTCGGCTGGCAGTCATCGACTCAACGACTGTTTCAAGTTGCAAACTGTTCGCCCATCGCTCCCGGGGTAGTATGACAGCACTCACATGGGCATTCGTCCGGCACATGGACACCTTGAGGGTATTACCGTGTGGGTATTCTTCTGTGTTGGAAAATTACCATCTTAATGTAAGCTAGCCAAAGACTGGTGCTGATGGTCCATCCCGTCACTGACCTGTTCGTGGTCAGAGGGTCAGGACATACCCTGTACTCGCCGTCTGTACCATTATACTCTATACTGGACTGGCAAGCAGAACACAAAGGGATGGGTGAATCACCCTTTTCTCTTAAAATAAATGGCATTACACTTCGTTCTTTTTGTCTCTTCACAGGGCAGAAAGGGAAGGGTAATCACCTTTTTTTTTTAAACAAGATCATTAAATTTCATTCGTTTCGTCTCTCCGTCTGATTCGATCATTTGCATTTTGATTGATTCTCTCTCTCTCTCTCTCTCTCTCTCTCTCTCTCTCTCTCTCTCTCTCTCTCTCTCTCTCTCTCTCTCTGGCTGTCTGTCTGTCTGTCTGTCTGTCTCTCTCTCTCTCTCTCTCTCTCTCTCTCTCTCTCTCTCTCTCTATCTCTATCTCTGTGCGCGCCCACGTACGTGCGTGTGTGTGTGTGTGTGTGTGTGTGTGTGTGTGTGTGTGTGTGTGTGTGTGTGTGTGTGTGTGATTAGAAAAAAGAAATGTAACAAAAACTGTTCTAAGGATGGTCAACAATGAATAAAACACTGATGTTTTTACTCATTTTGAAAAAAGGACACATCTGTACTTGTTGTATGCAGTTCACACTTTTTTCTTTTCGTTCATTTCAGTTCATAAACTCAAACAAGACCTCTGACGTGTGTTACCACAATTGCCTTCTTCGGCCATCTCTACCCACACACACTGTTCAGTTCAGTTCAGTGGTTTGTTTAATGTCTTTTCATCGCCAGATGATATTTAACCATTTTTTAAGCCCTCATACTCAACTGATCATCCATGTTAGTACTTTCAAACCCACATCTGATATATGCATATTTACATAAGTGAAATACCCTAGTGATACAAAAAAAGTTGATCTTTATAATAAAAAAAATGTTGCAACGTGTGACTGCGAAATGACCATGGCAATTTCAGCAACATATATGACCATATAAGACAGTATGACATTATCAAAGTTATTCACCTCAATACCTTTTCTCCTGATAGAGCGAGGTCAACACTGAGCATTCAAACAAAAGATGGTGCACAGAAATGTTTTCTCTGAAGACCGAAGTAATAGCATGAGAATATTTAGTGTTCCAAGTATTCAGCCTTAATTTATGAATTAATCTATAACAATGCCCTGGGCACAATGGTAAAGCAGCCATTTGTTTACTAAAATTCTGCTTATGTGTATAGCCCCACACACCCCCTTCTTACCCCCTCCACTGTCCCTTGCGCCTCTTATTCGTCCATAAAAACATATTTTTTTTAACCTTTCAATGGGAATGAATTATTGGACTAATCTTTTCACAACTCTGTTTTCCAGGCATGGCAAGCAGCTATAACATCGGTGTTTCGGTTAAGCTAAATTGACAATTAAGCCAAAATGTTTTGATTGTTCCCAAATGGCAGTATCACTCCATTAAAATCAAGTGAGCAAATTCTTTCTTAGTATTCGAAAAAAAAAAAGCACTAAATGCTGCTCTTGCTTTCATTTGTTATAGATTGCCTTTGGCTGCAGTTCAGAGATGGCAGACTACTTGTCAGAGTGTCTGTAAACCTTTCTCGGAAAATCTAAGACCTGGACGTGTTAGGGTTTTTTTTTTTTTGTACTATTCAACTTCTTTCAGAATCAGTTCTATATGTCATAAAGTATTGAACAGGTAGATCAAAGGTCAGCTCGATTATTCCAGGTGTCTCATTGCCAGATCTGACCGAGCTCTAACATTGTTTGTTCCAACGAAAGAAAAACTACATATCTCTGCGCAAGAAAGAATAAGAACGATCTTTTCTAACGTCCATTCGCCCACACTGCTGCGTGAGAATACACGTACACTCACACTCAAACACACACACACACACACACACACACACACACACACACACACACACACACACACACACACACACACACACACACACACACACTTGCACGCACACACGCACGCGCGCGCACACACACACACACACACACACACACACACACACACACACACACACACACACACACACACACACACACACTCACTCACTCACTCACTCACTCACTCAATCACTCACAAAGAGAGAGAGAGAGAGAGAGAGAGAGAGAGAGAGAGAGAGAGAGAGAGAGAGAGAGAGAGAGAAATATGTGGTAACGTTAAAATCACACAGTACAATGCGATGCATGGTCATGCGTTGTTTAGTTGACGGGGTTTAGATCCTCTAACTTCCGTACCAGTACGGCAGGGGTCAGTATACATCTGGCTGACAAACACACAAGGAAGCATGGACTCCAACCTTTTAAAGAAAGAAAGGAAACACTACCGCACCATCGCCATCCTCATTTGCCGAAGTCGAACGTGTCTTAAGTTGTATAGCCACTCACGCCCAGCGACCAGTCTAACCTTCCTTTCGATGTCCTCTCTCTATCTGTGATGAATTCTGGTCATCGTCTTCAATACAGTCAGGTTCACGGAACTGTCATCGGAGGATGAAGAGGCGGTCTCCATTCCATTGAGAAACGACCCAGCCTGGCTGAGCTCCGCGACTTACTACTTACAAGCTTCAGAATGGAACGTAGTCAATAAGTGACGTCCCGCTACTGGTGGATCCAAACAGGCGTCAGTGGAGGGGTTTAGCTGCAGTACAGTGCCTCCCCCGGCATTGACAGGTCCCTCTAGACTGCTGGCACTGGAAGGGAACATTGACAGAGCGAGTCTGGCTGTGGGTGGGGTTGGGGGAGGGCTGCTGCTACTGACAGGACGCAGGTGGGGGTGAGGAAGGGAAGGAAGGGAAAGAGAGACAGAGAGGCAGACAGACGGACGGAAAGATGGAAAGACAGATGGACATATGGAACGACGGAGGGACAGACAGACAGGCACACAGACAGGTTGACAGACAGACACACAGACTGACAGAGGAATAAAGAGACAGAAATGGGTAGACAGACAGACAGAGAGATACAGAGAGAGCGAAAAAGAGAAAGGCACGTAGAGGTAGACAGACAGACAAACAGACAGACAGAGACAGAAACAGATAGACACAGACCCGTCTTTACTTCTCTCTTTTCCTACAATATTAACCAAAATGGCAACATTTCTATTGGCCACCTGATGTCGACATTTGCATTTCCTGTAGTAGCTTAATTCCTGTCTCAGTAACTCAACTGTCACAATGTGCATAGTTGTGAAAACATTGGCTGCTAGGCAGGTGCTGTCTGCTTCCTTCATTTCCCAGCCCGCTGTATTGAGTAACACGTCTCCCAGCAGCAGTGCGGGCACGTATCAGAAGTCTGAGAGATAGCGTTGACAGAGATCCTACGCATTGACAGCGAAGGACGGAAGGACTGATGGAGGTGGTGAAGTTGTGTGGTGGTATATTGCGATTGGGAAGGGGAGGGGAGAGAAGAGAAGACAGAGAGAAAAAGAGAAAGAAAGAAGGAATGGTTGGAGAGTCTGTCTGTCAGTCGTTGTCTCTCTCTCTCTCTCTCTCTCTCTCTCTCTCTCTCTCTCTCTCTCTCTCTCTCTCTCTGCGATCAACTAGACATGTTAATACATGACAGGGAGCTAGAGACAAACCCAAACACGTGTAAGCATGAAGAAGAAGAAGAGAAAGAAATGTTAACGTTCTGAGAAGGTGACAAAACGAGAGAGAGAGAGAGAGAGAAGAGAGAGAGAGAGAGAGAGAGAGGACGACGACGACGACGACGACGACGAAGACGAGGACGACAGCGACTGACAGTCAGACAGAGAGACAGACGGAACATAATTGACATGCCCTATGCACTTAAACATGCTACTTTGAGCGTCCCAAAACTTTATCCCAACTCCACACTAGCAAATTCAAAAACAGGCGAAGAGAAAGTCAAATTGATTCGGTCGATTACAAAAGAAAGATAATGACAAAAACAAACGCGCGTTCGTTCAGAGAAAAGAGGATGAAGTCTGCAGAGATCCACACAACAGGTGTTACTTCCTGTTGATGTGTTTTTTTTTCTCTCTCTCCTTTTTGTACTCCCTGTTCTTATAGAACAGGGAGTACTTTACAATGGGAACGAAGAAATGCTGTCTGTGTGTCTGTCTGTCTGTCTGTCTGTCTGTGTCTGTCCATGGTCAAAATGTGTTCCACTCTCTCCAGACAAAACTTCTGGGCCGATCTTTCCGAAAATGTGTAGGTATGTTCATTATGGGTCTCGGATGATGCCCGATCTTATATTTTAACAGAATAGCCGTTACTAACGGCTATAACGGCCCCAAACGGTTTTTCTTCTTTATGGAATATCTCAGAAAGTACTTGGCCGATTTATATAAGCGGTTTGGATGATCTTGTGACAAATCGGAGCCTCTTTCCATTATGTAAGTGATGTAAATGCTGAAAATCGATTAAACAACCATCACAAACTGTCATTTTGCCGATGTTTGTTATATCTAGGTGGATTTTAATGAAATTTGGTATATAGAAAGGTTATCACACAAAAATGGCACTTCTATGTAGTGTTTCAAGATTTGACCGTTATAAACCGTTATTCTTGACATATTGTCCGATTTAGATGAAATTTGATATGTACACAGGCTTCAGCCCAGCGAGGACTACAATACCAGTTTCAAAAGGGTACATCGGTTACATAACCGTTAAAAACCGTTATTTTGCCGTTATTTTTTATGTATTAGTGGATTGTAATGAAATTTGGTATAAAGAAAAAATTTGGACTGTTAAAACCCGTTATTCTCACATATTGTCCGATCTGGATGAAATTTGGTAGGTACATAGGTTTTAGCCCAGTGAGGACTAAAAAAATATGACTTTCAAAAGTGTACCTCGGTTAAATAACCGTTAAAACCGTAATTTTGTCGTTATTTCTTATATTGATTGATGGTTTTGATAAAATTTGGTATATAGAAAGGTTATCACACTCAATCTATGAAAGTACTGTATTTGACGGATTTGAAAATAGCTTTGAATCTAATAACTGACTGGTAGATCATGGGTATTTTCATAGTAAACATGCTCTCAACATGTACACGCATATTCAAGATAAACTGGGAGTACGTTTATATGCTTTGTTTTTATATATACTTCTTTCTCCCCCACCTCGTCGATGCTGTCGCTCTGGGTGGCGTCCTCTTTTCCTCCTCTCTCCTCCTCCTCCTCCTCCTTTTCTTTCTCATTCTCTCCTTCTTCAGCTCCTCCTCTACTTCGTCTTCAAGTTGTCTTCGTCGCCTTCTTCTTCTTCTTCTTCTTCTTCTTCTTCTTCTTCTCCTCCTCCTCCTCCTCTTCCTCCTCCTCCTCCTCCCGTCGTTAATTTGTCTTCATTTTCATTTTCTTTTCTTCTTTTCTTCTTCTTCTTTAATTCCTCTCCATTCTTCTGCCTCTTCTCATCTAACTCCTCTCTCCTCGCTCTCTTTGCTCTTTTACTTTTTTTTTTTTTTTTTCTGTTTCCACTCCTTCATCTTCTTGTGTTTCTTTATTGTCATCATTACCATTATTATCATCATCATTATTACTATTATTGTCATTATTATTCTTATTACCTAATTATCATTATTATTTTATCATTACTATTTTCATCGTTTTTGTGGTCGTTGTTATTATTGTTGTTGTTACCATCACCATCATCGTCATTATCTTCATCAGTAGTAGTAGTAGTAGTAGTATAGTAGTAGTAGTAGTAGTGTTATGATTTCGGTTTAAAAATAAAAAGAAAGAAAGAAAAAAAGAGAAAAGGAAAAGAAAGAAAGAAAAAGAAAGGAAAGCCTCTTCCACTGATTGAAAAAAAAATTCTGCTAACCTGTAACATGACCCCCGTCAGAGATGTAAAGATTTGCTTGAACTTCTCCAAATCAGACACCCATGCAGGAGAGGCTTCACAACATAAGACGGCGCAGTTCTCAGTCTCTCAGTTGGCAGCCATTGACTCAACGGTTGTTGCAAGTTTCAAACCGTAAGTCCATGCTCACGAATTGGTATGACAGCATTTGCGTGGGCATTCGTCTGACCCATGGGCACCACGAAGGGCATTTACCGTGAGGGAAGTCATCTGTGTTGGAAGTATGATAGGTCCTAACAGAAGCTGATGGCTCAGCTGTTCACAGCCCGGATATGATGACTTTTCGTAGTCTGAGGGTCAAGGCATATCCTGTGGTCATCCTCTCAACCATTGTCCTCTGTGCTGCACTGGCAAGCAGGACACAAAGGAATGGGTGACTCGCCCCCCCCCCCCCCCCCCCACCCCACACACACACACACACTTTTTTTTTTTGAACAGGTCAATAAATTTCATTCTTTCTGTCTCTTCACAGGACAAAAATGAATGGTAAAATCACCATATTTTCTAACAAGATCATTAAATGTCATTCTTTTTGTCTCTTCGTCTGATTCGTTCATTAGCATTTTGATTGATTCTCTCCCTCCTCTTCTTAACTCTCTCTCTCTCTCTCTCTATCTCTCTCTCTCTCTCTCTCTCTCTCTCTCTCTCTCTCTCTCTCTCTCTCTCTCTCTCTCTCTCTCTGATTCAAAAACGAAATATAACAAAAAACAGTTCTAAAGATGGTCACCAATGAATGTTACTCATTTTGGAAAAAAAAGATAGATTTGTACTTGTTGTGTTCAGTTCACAACTTTGTTGTTCATTTCAATTCACGAACTCATAAAAGGCCAGTGACAAGTGTTACCAAAATTGCCTTCCGCTTTCTCTCCCCCCCCCCCCCACCCGCCCTCCCCATACACGTTTTCTCTCTTCTTCCAGGGACCCTTGCTCCTCTCCTTCGTCCTTAAAAACATATTTTTGTAGAACCTGTCGATGGGAATGAATTATTGGACTAAGCTTTTTCACAACTCTCTGTTTTCAAGATATGGCAAGCAAGTACAATACTGGGTTTTTTTGTGTAAAGATCTAAAAAGATTTAGAATGTTTTAATAGTTCCCAAAATGGCAGCATCACTCCGTTAAAATCAAAAATAAACATATTCTCCCTCAGTATCGGAAAACACCTACTGAAATGCTGATCTTCCTTTCATTTGTTTTAGATCGACTTTGGCTCAAGTTCAGAGACATTCAGATGATATGGCAGAGTTTACAATCTTTTTTCGAAGACATAATATCTTGACGTGTGTTAGGATTGTTAGAAGTTTTTTTTTAACTACTCAACCTCTTTCAGAATCAGTTCCGTGTTTCATAAAGTCTTGGGCAGATAAATCAAAGGTCAGCAGGATTATTGCAGGTTTCCCATTGCCGGATCTTACCGAGCTCCAAATATTTTTATTCGAACGACACAAACCACACATCTCTGTGCAAGGAAGAATAAGACAACCTTTTCTAACGTACATTCGCCAATATTTCTGCGTGCGAATACCACACACACGCACACACACACACACACACACACACACACACACACACACACACACACACACACACGCGCGCGCGCGCGCGCGCGCGCGCGCATACACACAGACACACACGCGCGCGCGCGTTTTATTCATTTAATTGTTTCTCTACTTGTAGTTGTTATTTTCCATTTGATCATAAGGTTTTTCGCTAAGTTGCTTAATCTCTGCATGTGTCTGTTTTGTTTGTTTTTGATTTGTTCTGTGGTTAGGACCTCGTTTGCTTGTTTGTTTGTTTGTTTCTTTCCCTGCGTTTTTTCTCAGCTTGTTATTCACGCTAAAGCGAATCGTGCCCCACAAATAATTCATTTTCCGACCCGGCAGCTTGCAGTCCAAAGTGATGAATGCACTTTGAGAATTACTTGTCGCTCAGTTTCAAACGTTCTGCTGAGTAAATTGAATTTCAGACATCTTTTCAGGAACGACGTGGCACAGAGAAGGGTAATCTGGGACTGTGGAAGTTGGGGAAAGTCTGGGGAGGATTTGCGAAGCGGGAGAAGCGAGGGAGTGGGCTGGGCAGAAAGAAGAGAGACGCTCATCGGCATTGGCTCAGTTCCATTACTCTGGCTTGATTTACCGCTCTGTCAACGAAATCCCTGCAATCCAGTGTGTAGTTAATCTCTCTCTCTCTCTCTCTCTCTCTCTCTCTCTCTCTCTCTCTCTCTCTCTCTCTCTCTCTCTCTCTCTCTTACAAATGTATCATGAGTATGTATGATTGTGTAGAAGCCTGAGTAAGAAGTTGTGTAACTTTAACAGAATACATTACGCGTACATCAAGAGTTAAACAGGGTGATATTTGTAGTTCCTGTTTTGTTTCCACTATTTATAAACGAGTGGACAGCAGAGGTTATGAATTCTGGAAGATATAGGCCTAGTGCTACATTTACAAATGACTTCATGGAAATCTTCACTCTCCTCCTAGCGGACGACATAGTGTTAATTGCATAAACTGTTGTTGGTTTGCAAAATCAGTTAAATAGTTTACAAAGTGCTGCTGATGCTCATCAGTTGAATGTAAATATGAACAAAAGTAATTTAATAGCATTCAGAAAGGGAGGCTACCTCTCTTCTAAGTTGACATATAATGGACATGTTATGCCAGTAGTACATGTTTATAAATATTTAGGCATATACTTTTCCACTCGTTTCAACTTTTGCATGTAAAGATCTTACATGCAGGGCCAAAAATGTGTTTATTGTGCGTTATGAAGAGCTTATCCTTATTAAAGATAATTCTGTTAAATTGTTCTTGAAGTTATTTGATGTTTAGATCCAACGTACGTTACAATATGGAGCTGAAGTGTGGGGTATGGAAGCTGCTGCTGTTCATTTTGAAAAGCTTCATTTATATGCATTGAAAAGGTTTTTTTGGAGTTTCGCCACTGACACCTAATGATTTTGTCTACGGCGAGGCAAATCGATGTCCTGTATATTTGCTGTCTGTAGTCAAATGTATCCAATACTGCTTAAAATTAACTTAGATGGATGTTCAAAGACTACCTCACAAGGCATACAGAATGTTGTTAGATATGGGTTGTAAGGACAAGAAAAACTGGGTGTCGAATGTTCAAAACAAGGTATATGAATATGGATTTGGTATTGTATGGCCGAGTCAAGGTGTGGGTGATGCGAAAGCCTTTATACGTGTATTTCGTGAAAGACTGGTTCACTGTAGATGGCAAGAATGGGACTTTCACTTTGAAAATATTAATAGATTTAATTTTTATAGAATAATAAATAATTTATACATACTGTGCTAAGCTACACGTCAGTGTTTATTAACAGAGGATGGAAGCTTTTAATGACAAAATTTCATGCCATACCTATTCAAACTTGTTATGTTAATATCGTCAAGAAATGATAATATTGTTAAACAGCTCGTGTTATATTTGAACAAAGCATTTAAGAGAAGGAGTCTGTATTATGTCTTAGTTATATACTAAATTATGGGACTGTATGTATTTTACATGCACACCTCCCTTCTAAGGGACTATGGCCTTTACGAATAAAATGTCTATGTCTGTGTGTCTCTCCCTCCCTCCCTCTCTCTATCTCTCTCTCTCTCTCTCTCTCTCTTTCTTTCTTTCTCATTCTCTCTCCATCCATCCATCTATCCATCCATATATTTATTGCTTCATCCATTCATATGTCCATCTTGAAAAGCAGGCTTTCAAATGCAGACGTTAATACATTATGGGGACCTGAATACAAAATCAAACAGATATAAGCATAGAGAGAGGAGGAAAACGAAAATTCGAAAACGAAAACATTCTGACAACTGAGAGAGAGAGAGAGTGAGAGCATAACTGAATTAGCTTTGCTACTTTGAGCAGCCCAGAACGTTATTCCAATCGTGCATTAGCAAATGCAAAAACAAACAAAACAAACCAGTCAAATTAATCTGTTTGGTTTACAAAACATGTCCATCAAGGAAAAACGGAAAGAGGATCAGTTCTGCTGAGGTCCAAGCTACGGGTGTTTTTACCTATTGATTTGTTTCTTCTTTTTTTCTTTTTTACTTATTTATACATGCCTACCACATCGTCGTCTTCGTCCTCTTCTGCCCTTCCTCCTGTTTCTCCTCCTCTGTATCGTAGTCGTTGACTCGTTGACTCTATTTTATTTCCTTTTCCTTTGTCTTCTGTAAAACCCTCTTCTTCTTTCTCCTTCACCTCTTCCACACTCTTTCTCTTGTTCTTGTTGTTTTCTGCTTCTTCGTCTCATCTGTTCCTCTATATCATTATCATTATCAGTAGTAGTAGTAGTAGTAGTAGTAGTAGTATCATTATTAGTAGTACTGTAGTAGTGTTGTTGTTATTATGTTATCATCATGTTATTATATTCATTATTACTTATTCTATTATTGTCATCATCATTAGTAGTAAAAGTAGTAGTCGTAGTAGTAGTTGTGTAGTAGTATCATTACTATTATCATTACCATAATTCTTATTAGCATCATTATTATTATTGTCATTTCTTACTATTATTGTCATCATTATTATCATTATTATCATCATCCTCATTGTGATCGTTATTGTTGTCGTTGCTGCTGCTGCTCCTGCTGCTACTATATATTATTGTTATCATTGTCTGTTGTTTTGTTTTGTTTTGTTTTGTTTTGTTTTTGTTGTTTGTTGGGGGGTGTCTCCGTCTTGTTCGTCCATTTACATTGTAACTGATGTTCTTCTTCCTATTCTAAAATCTCTCTCTCTCTCTCTCTCTCTCTCTCTCTCTCTCTCTCTCTCTCTCTCTCTCTCTCTCTCTCTCTTAATGAAAAACAGGTGATCATTTACAAACGATCAAGCATTACAGGGACCAAGAGTTAAACATCAGACACGTATACGCATGAAAAGGAAGGGAGATAAAAAAAAAAAAATATAGTAAACATCTGATAGAGAGAGAGGAGGAGGAGGAAAGGACGGAGGGCAGACAGACAGAGACACAGACAGACAGACAGAAAACAGACTGACAGACAGAACATAACTGACCTGCCCTATGCACTTAGCCATGCTTCTTTTAGCGGCCCAGCACTTTATTCCAATGGCACACTAGCAAATTTAAGAAAACAAACGAACGAAAAGTCAAATTAATTCGATTGAATTGAAAAACAAAAAAAACCTGTTCATCTAGAGAAAACCTGAGAGAGATGGGGTCTGCAGAGACCCACATGACAGGTGTTACTTCTTGTTGATGTCATTTTCTCCTTAGTTCCTGTTTTCTCTCCTCTCACCTCGTCGTCGTCACTGTATTCATCGTCATTGTCGTTGAGCACGTCGTCGGCTTCCTCCCCCTTCTCCTCCTCTTCTTCTTCCTACCCCTCCTCGTCCTCTTCCTCCTCCTCCTCCTCCCTCTCCTCCTCCTCCTCTTCCTCTTCCTCTACTCCTCCTCCTCCTCCTCCTCCTCCTTCTCCTCCTTCTTCTCTCCTCTCCTCCTCCTCTCATCCTCCTCCTTCTCCTCCATCTCTTGTTCTTTTCCTTCATCTTCTTACTCTTCTTCTGCTTGTACCATTGTCTTTCTCTTTGTTTTTCTTCTTTTTGTTCTTTTTCTATCCCTCGTTTTTCCTCCTCCTGCTCCTGCTCCTCCTCCTCCTCCTCCTCCTCCTCCTCCTCCTCTCCTTCGATTCGATTCTTTCAATTCCTCCTTCTTCCTTTTCTGCTCCTTCATTTTCTTGTGATTCTGTAGTAGTAGTAGTAGTAGTAGTAGTAGTAGTAGTAGTAGTACTACTACTACTAGTACTACTACTACTACTACTACTACTACTACTACCATTGTTATTATTGTTTGTTTTTTATTATTATCATCATCGATATTATTACTATTACTATTGTTATTATCATTACTATTGTTATCATTATTGTTGTTATTATTGTTATTGTTACTAATATTATTGCTATCATTATTCTTATGTCATGATTATTATTAGAGCCCCTCACAAACGGCTGAGTGGTTTGACCCAATTTAGTGAGCAGGTAGATCTTGAAGTCATTCACATCAACCGCTCGATTCTATGCTCATTCTTTAGAGGGGATTAGAAGTAGTGGTAGTAGTAGCAGCAGTAGCAGTAGTAGCAGTAGTGTGGTAATAGTAAGCAGTACTAGTAGTCCTAGTACTAGTAGTACTAGTAATAGCAGCAGCAGCGGTAGTAATAGCAGCGTTATTATTATGAATGCCTCCCTAAAATCTGCTGAATGGTTTGATCAGCTAGATCTTGAAATCTTTCACATCATCCGCTCGATTTTATGCTCCTTTTTTTTTTTTTATTTATTTTTTTTTTTTTAGTAATTTCAGGTTTTAGAAATAGGCTCTTACATTGATTTAAAATTTTTCGCTAACGTGTGACATGCGCCGTGCCAGACGCATGCACAGTTACATACCAGATGTTCTCCCAAGCAGACCCCAGGGTAGGGGGCCTCACAACTGCAGACGACGCCGTTCTCGGCGTGTCAGTTCAAAAACCACGGACTCAATAACTGTTTCAAATCGAACGACCTTACTCTCTGACTGGAAAGTCAGGACTCACTTGGGCGTTGTATGGTATATGAGGGCACCGGCATCACAAAGGCATTTACCGCATGGGCATTCATCTGTGTTGGAAGTCATGGGCAATCGCCTGGCACATGGCCACCATGGAGTATTTACCGTGTGGACATTCACCTGTGTTGGAAGTATAGGTACTAGCAGAAGCCAGCCAAAGACTGGTGCTGATAATCCAGCCCCTCACAGCCGGTCATGATGACCTGTTCGTAGTCTGAGGGTCATTGTCTGTATCTATGTTCCCTGTACAGGACAGAGAAGTAGGACATAAAGTGATGAGGTGAATCGTCGTGGGGTGGTTTTTTTTGTTTTGTTTGTTTGTTTGTTTGTTTGTTTTAACAAAGCCGTAATTCTTCGTTCTTTTTGTCACATCACAGGACAGAAATGGATGGATCAATCCTCCCTCTTTTTTTCATTTTGTTTTTAACAGGTCATTAAATTTCATTCTTTTGTCTCTCTGTCTGTTTCTGTTCATTTGCATTTCGATTGATTCTCTCCCTCCCTTTCGTAAATCTCTCTCTCTCTCTCTCTCTCTCTCTCTCTCTCTCTCTCTCTCTCTCTCTCTCTCTCTCATAATCCAAATTGGTTTCGTTAATCTCTCTTGTTGGCCTCAACGAACTGTAACACAGTCAGAAAATTAGCACTTTATATATATATATCAGGAGTTTAAAGCGCGGCAGATATGGCTATAACTTGAATGTATATTTATGTATTTGTATGTAATGGTGTTTGTCTTTGTTCCCTCTTCCAAAAGAGGGCCTTGCCCTCCTAGAATAGAGATTCCATTTCACTCCATTTCATTCTCTCTCTCTCTCTCTCTCTCTCTCTCTCTCTCTCTCTCTCTCTATATATATATATATATATAATGTGTGTGTGTGTGTGTGTGTGTGTGTGTGTGTGTGTGTGTGTGTGTGTGTAATTCAAAAATGAAATGTAGAAACAATTCTGAGGGTAGCCACCAGTCATTGAAAGACTGATGATTTCACTTTTTTGGAAAAAAAACAAAACAAAAAAAAAAAAAAAAACAATGATACGATCTCACTTCTTGTATTTCATTCAGACCTTCTAAGTACATTTCAGTTCACAAAGTCATACAAGGCCCCTGAATCGGTATGACAATTGCTGAAATGCACACACACTATGATATTACTGTCGTCCTATTTACGTAACGCGTAGGCGTAACTCGGCGGACACTTAGGTGGTGAGGGATTTTTCAAACCCCTTTGTCTTCAATGATGCGCAAGAAGCTAGACAGTCCAAGTCTCTTAGAGTAAAATGTCAAGACAGATACCCGGTCAGGTAAAAGAAAACATGCCATCAGAAACAGTCTAAAACTTTCTGATTGGAGCAAAGACAACAAATCATGAAGCTGGAAGTTTTCCTTTTTATCTCAAAGCCTGGGGCGAAAAAGGCTGTAAAACATGATCTTGTCAGTTATCTATTGTGGGCTGAAGAAGTTTTTATAAACATCTTGGAATATCAAAAAGGTTAAAACAAATCGTTGTAAAGAGTCGAATTTCAAGTGATGAACAATAATTTTGATACGAAAGCTATCTCACAAAGAAAAAGCGTACATTAATGCCTTATTCGTCGTTGCTCGCAAGTTAATGATTACAAAAAGGCTGACAAATCTCTTTCTTATAACTTTGACATTTTGCTAGATTTCTGTTTTGAGTCATTTTAAGATACTCTTGTCACACAAGTCTACCACATTGAAAAGAAAGCATTACTAAAAACTAAGGACAGAATTTGGCAAGACAATACCATTACTGGCTACATATTGTGTCTTTGTTTCTCAGTGTCACTCTTTTTGTGTGCTATCTTTTCCTCTTCCGTCTATCTCTGGTGGTTCAGAGACATATATGAAAAAGCTTAGTTGTTTCAACCGTTTTCAAAGGTATCAGTCCGCTGAAATCAAACAAACAAATTTTCCGTAGGTGTCGGGGAAAAAAAACTACAATGCTGCTCTTGCTTTCATTTGTTTTTGGAGTGTCTTCGGCTGAAAATCGGAAGCGGCGTTATCCAAATTGTGTAGCAGAAGGTCTGTAAATCTTTCTTCGAAGACCGAGTATGTGTATGTGTTAGGATTGCTGGAATTCTTCTTTTCTACTAAACTTCTTTCAGAATCAGTTGTGCGATTCAGTTTTAAGTTTTTAAGCAGGTGCATCAAAGGTCAGCTGGATTATTTCGGGTTTATCTTTGCCGGATCTGACCGAGCTCCAAAACATGTTTCTTCCAAGGAAAGAAGTTATGTATCTATATGCAAGAAACAATAACAACGATCTTTTCTAACGTCTATTCGCCCATACTTCTGCGTACGAACACACACGAGTGTGCGCGGGCACCAGAGACAGAGTGAAAGAGAGGCGAGGGTGGCGTTGGGAAAGAGGGAGAAGAAGAGAAGGGCAGGACGGCAGAAGAGACGGGGTGGGGGGGGGGGGGGGGAGAGAGATGAAGGGGGGAAAGAAAGAGGGAAAGCGATGAACTGAGAAGAAAAAAGACGGAGAGAGCCCGAGAGAGAAGAGATGGACAGAAGGAGAGAGGAGGATATGAGGAAGAGACAGACAGAGCCAGAAGCAGAGGCAAGCTGACACTCAAATACAGATACCAAAACAGACAGTGACAAACATGAGAGAGAGAGAGAGAGAGAGAGAGAGAGAGAGAGAGAGAGAGAGAGAGGAGAGAGAGAGAGAGAGAGTCAGGCAAGAAATAGACTCCGGGGACAATGGGAGGGAGACGTACAATCTACAAGTAGGGAAAACAAGTGCAGGCTAACATTTTCTCCATGGTTACATGAATGACTTTGCACAGATTAAAACCGAAAAAAGGGTAAGAAACAAAATAAGATTGCAAAATCAGGTAAATACACATATCAGACCCTGCATTAGCAGTGTTTCGGAACTATCGTAATCCCATCTTAAAGACAGAATGTTCGCGCAGCCTGCTCAAAGGCCTTTCATCCGTGGATCAGATTCTCATGGAAATAAATGGGGATACATCACAGTCTATGATTCTGTGGTATTCTCACCACACAAGGGTTCAAAAAACAGAAACCAACTGCACCCCAAAGCCTCCAGCGAAGGGTAGAAAAGTAGAACGAAAAGAAGGGTAGTAAGGAAACAAGTTGCTGGGGAAAAAACATTATGTCTACGGTATAAAATGTAGGGGCAAATGTTTGAGCCTCTGCTTGAGGATCCATTTAAGGTTGCAAGGAAGGTCAAATGGTGCCCAACAGCCAGAGTGGCTAGCTGTGCTGTTTGAAATTCCAAGCTTGTGTCAGTGGCTAAGAATTGTGCAGACCAGTCTTTACTTGCATCTCCTGAGAAATGCAATCTCCCACTGATCGACCGAACAATATAATGTTGAACAATTTAATAGTGGGTATTAACATGTGTAGGCTGACAATTCCTAAGTCATTACATTAATGACTTGGGAAAGATTTAAAAGAATTGAGCTGGGTGGGGGAGAAACAGGGAAGAAAGAAAAATGGGAATGAAAAATCAAGGAAATATATTTCAGATGGTAATCCTTTCATTAGCAGTATATGGGAACCATGGTAATCCCATCTTGAAGACAGCGCCATTCATATCACCTTCTCCGAGCCCTAAAACACACACACACACACACACACACACACACACACACACACACACACACACACACACACACACACTCTCTCTCTCTCTCTCTCTCTCTCTCTCTCTCTCTCTCTCTCTCTCTCTCTCTCTCTCTCTCACTGACTGACTGACTGATGCACGTACAGACAGAGAGGCGGACAGACAGAAAGACAGGCAATGAAGCAGCAAGATAGACTGACATTTATGACACAAAGAGAAGAGAGAGAGAGAGAGAGAGAGAGAGAGAGAGAGAGAGAGAGACAGACAGACAGACACAGACAGACAGAGCATTTAAATGCTTATGAAATTGGAGTACATGGGGTACAGCATCACGTATCTTTCAGTATATTCATTTATTTAGTTACTTTAACATTTCGTGTGCATTAATATATTCATGTATTTATTTGTACATTTACTGTTTCCCTACTTGCGTATTCACTTTTCATTTGATCTTTTATATATTTATCAGTTGTAAAATCATTCGCTAAGTCGTATTGTTTCCGCATGTGTCTGTTTGTTCTGTGTTTACACACTTGTTTGTTCGTTTTCTGTTTTTCTCCACAGCTTGTTACTCACGCTGAAGCGAATCATGCCCCACACATTATTCATTTTCCGACTCGGCACCTCGTAGTCCAAAGTACTGAATGCAGTTTGAGAAATACATGTCGCTCAGTTTCAAAATTTTCTGCTAAGTAAATTGAAATTGAGACATCTTTTCAGGAAAGAAGTAGGACAGAGAAGAGTAATCTGGGACTGTGGAAGCTGGGGAAAGTCTGGGGAGGATCTGGGAAATGGGAGAAGAGAGGGAGTGGGCTGGGCAGAAGGAAGAGAGACGCTCATCGGCATTGGCTCAGTTCCAACCTCTGGCTTGATTTACAGGTCGGTCATTGAAATCCCTGCAATCCAGTGTGTAGTTAAATTCTGTCTGTCTGTCTGTCAGTCTGTCTGTCTGTCTGTCTGTCTGTCTGTCTGTCTGTCTGTCTGTCTCTCTCTCTCTCTCTCTCTCTCTCTCTCTCTCTCTCTCTCTCTCTCTCTCTCTCTCTCTCTCTCTCCATTTTTCCGTTTCTCTTACCTGTGATTATGATACATTTTTCTTAATTACTTTTTTTTTGAGGGGGTGGGGTCTTTCTCTAGATTCCTCTTCTTTTTCCTTCTTCTTCTCTTTCTATATCGTCTTCATCGTCGTCGTCTTCTTCTTCTCCTCTTCTTCTTCTTCTTCTTCTTCTCCTCCTCCTCCTCCTTTTATTTCTTCTCCTTTTCCCCCCTTATCCTCCTTCTCCTTCTCCTCCCTCCTCCCACTCTTCCTTCTTGTCATCGTCCTCCTCCTTCTCCACCCCCCCATTTTTTCCACTCCTTCTTCTGGTGTCCCTCTCCTTTTATTGTTCAGAAGAATTTCCATTATTGAAAATTGTCTCCGATGACAGTTGTCTCATCGGAGAGACAAATCAAGCAGAACATTGGAACATGCTGACCAGCACTGGTGGCTACGATCTGAAATATTTCCCTTTGGTCAGTCTGTGTGCTCGGAGAAAGAGCGGGATCATGTTTTTTCTTGCAAACGTAGACAGAAAAAAAGGAAGAAAACACAAGAGGCAAAGAGACAGACAGAATGACAGACAGACAGACAGACAGTCAGACAGACAAAGGCAAAGAGAGACAGTGAGACGCAAAAAGACATTGATTGATTGATGGATGAATGGATTGATGGATGGATGGATGGATGGATTGGTCAGTCCGTTGGTTGGTTGGTAGTTTTAGTTAGTTGGTTAGTTGGTTGGTTGGTTGGTTGGTTGGTTGGTTGGTTGATCGATTGATTGATCGGTCAATCGGTCGATCTTTAATACTCAGCATGAAGATTTTAGGCCTTGAGGCTTTGAAATCCGTTCTTGTCATGCATCATTTCAATACATTTCATTCATACTGACAGATCAACGTAACCACACTGTAATGTAATGTAATACCGACAAGCAGACTGTTCATGAACATAATGATGACATGTTGAATGGTCAAACAGACGGAATGAAGAGAGAGACAGGTGAGAAGGAGAAGATGAGAGGGGGGATAGGGTAGGAGAGAGAATGGGAGTGGGGTTGAACGGTTTAATGGAGTCAATCACGTGTTCAGACGGTGTGTTCAAATCATGGCATACAAAACAATTTGCAAATGAATGTTTACGATTTTTAATCAAGTAATCAAATAACTGAGACACAGAATGTTTATGAAACTGTTCCTTTTTTAATGAATTTGCATTTTGTAGACTAATTGGAAGTGAGTTCAAGACGCATGGTCCGAAGTAAGCTGGGGCTGTTTTGTATTGACCAGTGTCAGTGTGACAGTGGAGAGGGATTTCTGCGAGTCAGAACCCTGTACGTCTTGTAAATAATGTTAATATAATATCGTATAGTATTTATCGAAATCTTAATTATAAGGCATCCTTGTTGACTTCAGGTTAAGAGAGATAGAGATAGAGTGGTAGGGGGATAAAGAGCAGAAAAAAAATTAACGTGCGCGCACACACACACACACACACACACACACACACACACACACACACACACACACACACACACACACACACACACACACACACACACACACACACACACACACACACACACACACACACACACACACACACACACACACACACACACACACACACACACACACACACACACACACACATGCACACATGCACGCACGCATGCACACATGCACGCACGCATGCACGCACGCATGCATGTACGCACGCACGCACACACACACATTTTTTTGTTGTTGGGTGTTGATTTTCCTGCTGTTGTTGTTGTTGTGTGTTGTTGTTGTTTGTTGTTTGTTTGCTTTTCCTTTAAATGAAATCCAACAACACAATTCGCGCCATTTTAATTTTGGCATCTGCTTGTCCAATGAAAAGAAAAATGCCTTTCCTGTAAATCTTGGCATGGACCAGTCTGCATTAGCTGATCGACCGCATTGATTTCTACGCCAGGGTTTTGGAAGATGGCATCGATTTTTGCGCTGCCAGTGGTGTGGGCAGAAAGTGATGTTTGGCTTCTTTTATTTCTCTTTTGTTTCTACATCTTGGTTCCGGTTCTTTCCTTTTAGAGCTAATTGGATTTCTCTTTAACAGCTTCTTTGTTTGATGACTAGGTTTGTTCCTCTCTCTCTCTCTCTCTCTCTCTCTCTCTCTCTCTCTCTCTCTCTCTCTCTCTCCTCTCTCTCTTTTCTTGTATTTTTTGTTCATGTTCTAATTATTCTTCTTGTTTGTAATTCACTGATATGTGTTTTTCTGTGGAAAAAGGCCATTAATGCTTATTCCGTTTTACCCCCCCCTAATGCAAAAAAATATTTGTTTGCCTATTCTCTCTCTGTGTGTGTGTGTGTGTGTGTGTGTGTGTGTGTGTGTGTGTGTGTGTGTGTGTGTGTGTGTGTGTGTGTGTGTGTGTGTGTGTGTGTGTGTGTGTGTCACACACACACACACACACACACACACACACACACACACACACACACACACACACACACACACACACACACACACACACAGGCATGCCTTTGATTGTTTGGAATCTCTCTCTCTCTCTCTCTCTCTCTCTCTCTCTCTCTCTCTCTCTCTCTCTCTCTCTCTCTCGTCTCTCTCTCCCTCGTATTTTGTCAATATGGTGTTGATGGTAAATTGTACATGGCCATTAGGGAGTGTTAACGTGGCTTGTATGTATGCACGTAAAAAGTGAGTATTTAGGGTATTTCGACTGACAATGTAGCGTAAAACAAGGGTACTTTTTGAGTCGCGTCTTTTTAGTAGATGAGTTAGTAGTAGACGTGGAGCAGTGGAAAATGTTTGTTTAATGTTTGCTGAGGTTGGTATTTCTTTTATCTAGAACAGTATTATGATAATGAAATCAATTAATTGTCTCAAAAGAAGAAGCAGGTCGCTTACGTTTGACAGAGCATCAGTAAGACTATTAAGGTGATCCTTAGAACAGGTGGACCCCAATTAGCTTAATGGCGATGCTGATGTTTAAGCAGTCAGTTTATGTAAGCGTTTAGAATGACACTTCCAATCCTCAGTTCATCTAGGCGTTTAGAATGACACTTCCAATCCAATTATCTTTAAGTAATGCATGGAAAGAATCTTTTGACGAAAGCGGTGTTGACATTCTGAGGCTGTTAAGAAAACTAGGTGTTGATTGTGATACATTTCTGAAGACTTCTGATGCAAAGAAAGAAAATATACTTACCTAAAAAGCTGAAGTTTGGCGTTGAAGTAGGATTTCACAAGTGCATATACGTGCCATGAAGTGTTCCTACAAGCACAAATTCATCCATGTGATACTTTTTACATGGAGAAACAGGTCCCATGCATATAAGATTATTTATGAAAGTATCAAAGCATTGGCTGAAAATCTTGAAGCTTCCGCAGTCAAATCTTGGCAAGCTTATAAAATGACGCATTTACAAGTGGAGAGAGGTAAAGAAAATTGGGCTTGTAAGGTAAATGAATTTCTACCAGAAAGGGATTTTGGAATCGCGTGGATGACTCGGGGAGTTGGGAACGAACAACAGTTTATTGCAGAATGTAAAGATGCACTGAACTGTTCCTTTGAATAGAACCGGCATTCAAATGTAAAGCAGAGTTTCGTTGAGTTTTCTCATTTTAACGTATTTCGTACAGAAAAGTTTCTTGATATTATTACAGACGAAAGCAGAGAGCAACAAAATTACACGAAACGCGGGTCGTCCATATTTCGTTCCTGTGCAAACAAAAGATGGTTTGAACGTGGAACATCCACAGAGTCACCATGTCCGTGTGAATACATTATTGACGACATGATTTTTTTTTTTTATTTCACTGCAGAACATATGATTATGTGCAGGCAAACTATCTTTTTTTCCGTGAGAAACGGCGAAAAGGCAAGATGTTGCTCCTGTGTTATCATCTAATGATGAACTTACTGGCTTAATGCGATCAGTGGCTGAATTCGTCGCAGTGTCACTGAGTATCAGACAGAAACACAATCACAATAATGAATAACAAGAGGTGGATGAATTAGAAAATATCAATCAACGAATGAGATGGATCAGAAACATCAAATCATCGTTAGACTGAGTGAATTGTCGAGTCACTCTATGGTATTACTTTTTTGTAACCTTCACTTTCTATTACTGTGTGAAAAACTATCTGAAGATATTTCTTTTTTTTTAGCCTTTTATTTAATAAATGGAACACTGCGTAACACTGCTCGTGATGGAAGAAATACGTTATTGAGCTGTCAGTCCTCTTGTTAAAGGACCTCTCTGAAATGTCATAAAAAACCCCACACATCATCGAAGCTCTCTCTCTCTCTCTCTCTCTCTCTCTCTCTCTCTCTCTCTCTCTCTCTCCTCTTTCTCTCTCTCTCTCTCTCTCTCTCTCTCTCTCTCTCTCTCTCTCTCTCTCTCTCTCTCTCAGTTCCCTGTACCATGATGTCCGTAACTGATTTCAGTTACGTCCATTCACTCACTTCGTACATTGTGAATCCAGAAAGAGTTTTGGAATTTGAATGTGACCTGATCGGACTATGACAAACAGGAAATGATACCTCTCGTCTTTTCTACTTTTTTGTTTTTTCGTTTTATGTCATTTCGTAAAATCTTAATCTATATCATACTGCACCCGCGCGCGCGCGCGCGCGCGCGCGCGTTTTTGTGTGTGTGTGTGTGTGTGTGTGTGTGTGTGTGTGTGTGTGTGTGTGTGTGTGTGTGTGTGTGTGTGCGAGGGGGGGGGGGGTAGAAGGGGGGATAAGTGCCTTATTCACTTGGTGTGTACGATGTCTGCTGATGACAGGTTTCAAACACGAGGGAAAGGATTTCAGAACTCCCTTTAATCCATCACCTGCTTGATCCACGACTGCGTTAGCCAACGTTGTGAAGGCAGGACTCACAACACACAGTGGGCTCACTTTCAATGTCCGAGTCCTACAAGTGGCTTCTTGATATCTGAGCCATGCTTTCACATTTGCACCCAGGCACACACGAGAGAGATCTGCGTGTGTTCTTGGCATATTTTTCTTATCGCTGAAACACCCTCCATTCCTTTCACGTCCACCCCCCTCTCCGCCTTAAGCCCCGTGCCTCTAGCCATCCACGAATGCTTACG
Organism: Conus betulinus; assembly: GCA_016801955.1. Classification (NCBI taxonomy): domain Eukaryota; kingdom Metazoa; phylum Mollusca; class Gastropoda; order Neogastropoda; family Conidae; genus Conus; species Conus betulinus. Next base: position 138,600 of record JADBJO010000704.1, on the reverse strand, counting down.
TCCTCTGAGCTCCCCCCCTCCCCCCCCCCCCCCCCCCCCCCCACCCCCAACGCCCTTCCCCTCTCCCCATCCCCATTCCTACCCCTCCGCCCTCCGCTATCCCTCCCTCCCTCGTTCCACATTCATGTAGAGCAGACACGGTCTCAAACTCAAGAACCAGAGTCTGGTTTTGACAACAACAACACAACAACAACAAAACGAATTTGTCACCCAGAGGCACACTGACCAAACTGATCCAAAATGCCCGTGACAGTTTCATCTGACAGCTAAAGATTCGAATCCAGACAACGCATGGTGGGTAGAGGGAGATGAGGAGAGAGGTGGGGTTTGGCGGATGGAGGAGGGAGGGACCAGTTCCCCCATCCCCCCCCCCCCCCCCCCCCCCCACAGAGAGGTGCACGTTTGAGGCACCAAGCAGAGATCTTTTTTATCTGACTCCTACTGCATTAACTGTTTAGCGTACTCAGCAGAAAAAAAATCCTGTTTAGCATAGCCTTGTTCCGCTCTGCATGAAAGCTACTAATGTAAGATAATGTGAAAATCCTGTGATTGATGTCCAAGTCCCGTGAGGTTCGGAAACAGTATGTTTAGTATTCATGACATTTACATTCATGCGATGGTTGCACCTCAGAGGAATAAGCTATTTTTGAATATTTACACAAACCTGCTTGTACTCAATAGTTTTTAATGCTTGTGTTCATGAGAGAGAGAGAGAGAGAGAGAGAGAGAGAGAGAGAGAGAGAGAGAGAGAGAGAGAGAGAGAGAGAGAGAGAGAGAAAACGGAGACAGGGACAGGGACACAGAGAGAGAGCTTTTATGGACTTTCTGTCATTGTGTGTGTCTTGTATGCAGACTTCAGGATTGTAGGGGAATTCAACAAACCAGTCACTTTTCATTTGGTAGCGAGGTTTTTGTGGAACAGTTACAAACACTATTGATCACATAACTTTCGGAAAATGTGCATTTGTCCATTTCGTTTAGAATGCATTTACAGATATAATTAGAGTAAAGTGTACAAACGCAGAGAACATTGCTGAAACACTTGTCTTGTTTGGTTTTGACCTGAATATTTTGATCGACAGAGTTCTATATTTCACCATCTTGTTTGCTGAATATTACATATTTACATAAATTTAGATGATAGCCTTTTTAAAAAGAAACTACACTGTCCAAAAACAAACTCATGAATGCACCGCTTGCATAAAACCAAACCACTTGGATTTCTTTATGAAATGGCTCGTGTTTTAACCGTTGTTCGCTGGCACGTACAGATATGATGTCTTTTTTTTATAATCGATGCTATTACGATTCACAAATGATTAGTATGGGGGTCGATGTGTCATTCTGCTCATATGACTTCTAGAACTTTGCACTGTCTTCTGTGTATTCATACTGTTTTTGTTGTTGATACTGTTAAGGGCATTTTCAGATGTTTGATTATGTGGAAGATAAAACGTTAAAACTGCTTGCCCACCCCCCCTCCTCTCTCCCTCCCCTCTCTCTCTCTCTCTCTCTCTCTCTCTCTCTCTCTCTCCCAATGTTAATTCTTTCTACGCTGGCACTTCATTTATGAATTTTTCTTTCCCTTTTTATGTGTTATGTTTCATATAATCAAATGTATGTTAAAAAAATGTTTGAAGAAAAAAGAAAGAAAAGGCTGCATTATTGTAACCTTTGAATGTGGTCTGTTAATGTTAACAATGATGACAGTTGCTTGAATGGGGCTAGCACACGGATATCGTTGAGAGACCAGTGGAACGAGAGAGAGAGAGAGAGAGAGAGAGAGAGAGAGAGAGACGCACTCACGCATGCACACACACGCGCGTGCACACACACACACACACACACACACACACACACACACACACACACACACACACACACACTCGCGCGCGCGCGCGCGCATACACACATGCATGCATGCACCCATGCACACACGCATACACTCTCTCTCTCTCTCTCTCTCTCTCTCTCTCTCTCTCTCTCTCTCTCTCTCTCTCTCTCTCTCTCGCTCGAGACAGAGAGAGAAGAAGAAGAAGAAGAGAGAGAAGAAGAAGAAGAAGAAGAAGAAGAAGAAGGTTGAGAAAGTTAAAACAATCCAGTTCCAGTTCCAATCCATATTCAACTTTTTAATTTCATCTTCACACTTCATCTTCACAACATTTAAGAGAAATGTCCCACAAGGTCGGGAAGAAGTATTTTGGAAAAAATGTTCTTGCCATTAATTTTTCCCACGACCATGAATAGTAACACTATATGACCGACCGCCGACACGGTAATATTCATCCTCACTCTCTTCCAGCAGACGCAAATATCCAGCCGTTCATTGTGTTTCAGTCTGGGTCCATGATATGGGTAAGTTTAGTTACACCAAAACGAGTTTACTCCCGTTTAATTATGTAGTTAAACCAATAAGACTCCTACCCTTACGCTGAAATGGCCCCTCCCCTTTAAATCTAAAATTGTATAAGTTATTTGGGACGCAAATTCCAATATATCACTGCGGAGAAAAAGGAAACAAAGTGGAGTTAATTTGGAAGAGCCACTAGCCCACTCCAGCCCCGGTGCTAAAAACACTCCATGGTGAATGAGTCTGAGCTGGTATCTTTGGGTTCCCACAGTCATTTAGAATGGGTTTTTTTATTTTCAAACTTTCTTTTTTTTTTTTTTTCCCCACTTTCTCCTTCTCTTTGATTTTGAATCGACCTATATTTCCAAGCAATATAGGCGCACTTTTTGAAAATGAACATTGCCTTACTTACTTTAATGCTTTAGCGCTTATGACAAAGCACATGGGTTTTAATTACGCACTAATGCGTGTTGCGCTAACACTTTCATTCTGTTATTCTTTTACTACACATGTACGCTGTAAATGAAATGCACACTTGCCCCCTCCTTCCCCTCGATCATGACCTCTCTCCAAAATTCATTTCTACTTTTATTCACTTGTTGAACCTGCTTTGATCTACGATTCATTTTGAAGATTTCATACATTAGCCAGTTAGCCGAGTGCCATTTCGCCATTTCGGAATATAATTTCAGTTCCCGGTTTTTGCACAAAAACCATTTTCTAGCCCATTGTAAATACAAACATTCTTGAAATTCTAGCATGTTAATCACATTCAGTATTTCTTTATTATAGTCGCTGTCCACTCTTTTTTTTTTTTTTAACTTTTTCAAAGACTTTGTGGTTGGCAAGTTTTCTCTGCCGAACAGATCTGTACAACGTGGCGAACTCACAAACAATTGCTCTCGGGAGATCTATACTTTGCATAACAAAGGCTGACTGCCCAACAAAATAAGATTCAGCCACAACAGTTTTCAAATATATATGAGATCTCTTCCACTACTTTTTTTGCCACATAATGAGTTTCTTTTTTAACTTTACTGCTTAACATATTTTCAATATTCCTCACCAGTTCATCCGTTTGGAAGAAAAACCCATTTTTATGAGTCAATAGAAACGGTACATCCTATTACCTATTCGCAATGCTTTAGTTTTCGTGCAAATCAAATTTAAATCCTGGAAAAGCTTCAACTGGGTTGATCATATCTAAATGCGTTATCATATCCTATCTATCTTTCAGAAACAGCGTGGTGTTATCAGCTAGCTATGGCAAGCATCATCATTATTCTTCAGTATCTTAATACAAAATCTCTCTACAATCAAAATGAATGAAAGAGAAGAGAATGGGCATCCTCGCCAAACACCGCAGTTAACATCAAGACCCCGGACAATTATTCACCATGATTAATGTAACTATGACAATAGTTTCGCTCAGTTTGCTTATTTTCCTCAAACCTTGCTCATTGTGGGGTAGGGGTGATGTTGGGAAGAATGAGACTTCGAGTGGAGTACGGCTACGTCAGTCTCGGAACGATTTCAGTAATCTTTTAAGCGTTGATTTCATTATTACCAGGAAATATGTGTCATACAAGACATATATGATGTGCAGTAGGAGGTGGGAGTGACAAATCGTCGGGATGGTGAGGGTAATCTGAAGAAGTCACTGCCAGGACGATTCTACCAATAATTTCAATACGAAGAAATACTTTTGCAGAAATGTGTGCTTTTATAGCAGGTGTTTGGGGGCAGAAGAGAGGGGCGGAACTTGGGCGGGGGGGGGGTGGGGGGGGAGGGGGGGTGCAGAATAACTTCATCAATACGTTCAGGCTAGTCGGTATATGTCCCCCATTCTCGCAGCCTCTCCCTCTAAGTCCCAATGCATCAACCGTGACCTGAAGTAGAATTTAATTATACAAGATGATGACCTAAAACAATAGATGAAGTCACGTAGATTCCTTCCGAAAGATATTCTCCTGAAGCCTTAGCCATCCTGTGATAACTTAGGCACCAACCATGAAGTAATATTTCAGAAAAATACAGAACTAATTCCAAAAAATATCGACAGAATCGCTCTCGGAATGACTCAAAATACTTCCTCCCCCCCCCCCCCCCCCCCCCCCCCCCCCCCCGTCGAAGCGCTATTCTTTCTATCTTCATATCCCCATTCCTGCAATACAGTAGTAGGTTTTTCTTGAACATGAGTAGATGAAGGTAAAAACAAGTGATGGATTCGCGCCTGGGCGAACTCTAACTCCCTTAATCATTTGTAGCAAATATAGATGAAAACAAATTCCTGAAGTCATTCTGAACCAGTCTAGAAAGACGTACTTTTAAAATGGTGCTCCATCTCTTGTCTTGCCGGTGCGGTAAACGATTTTTGTTCAAAGTAACACATTCTGAGAGAATCAAGATGGTCCAACGGAAAAAGAGGATGAAGCTTATTTATGGTAAGGAGGAGGGGGAGGGAAGGGGTAGAATACACAGAACAGTCACAAAACATAGTCTGCCCTGCGAAAGCTCTAAGATGATTGTTTCTGGGCTGACTCAAATGGAGTCAAAACGGTGTTTAGAGTCTTAGTATGATCCCTTGTCTGTGACCAAGATCAGACGAGGGGTCTACTCAGACAATCCCTTAATCCGCCTCAGCCAAGGAGATTTTGTCAGTAACATCTTCATCATCATGTCTCCCCATTTGAACTCTCTCTCTCTCTCTCTCTCTCTCTCTCTCTCTCTCTTCTCTCTCTCTCTCTCTCTCTCTCTCTCTCTCTCTCTCTCTCTCTCTCTCTCTCTCACACACACACACACACACACACACACACACACACACACACACACACACACATACACACACACACACACATGCATGTGCGTATATAAGTGGAAAATTTCTTTGAAACTAACCAAGAAAGTGTGCATCAATCGGTTATTAATGTTTGTTTGATGTACCAGGCGATTGATTTGCTTTTATCACTTTAGCTTTGCCCGTAAATCCTTTGATGGTTTTTCTAGCAGTGACAAGGAAAGAAATCAGGTCTGAAGCCAGGCAAAAATGGGAGGAGGCTGGGGCACGTGAAATGGAACTATCACTCTATCGTCTTCAGACTCCAGCGGAACCGATAGGGCAAGTGAATCATCCCTTAATTATCCATTCCAGTCATGTCTCCAGACCCGTCTGTTTGTTTGTCACGCTCTGTTGGCTTGACTTCTTTAAGAACGAAGACCTTTCTGTCTTTATAGCATTAAGGAAACAGCCTCGAGAAAGTTTCAGAAATCAGCCGACAATGTCCAAGTTTTCTTCTTTTTTTTTGTTCTTTCCTTTTTTTCTCTCATTTTGTTCAGAATGTCGGCCAAACGGGGCCCATTCAGGGTTATGTCCAGTTATTTGAATCATGAAATAGTGAAATGTAAATTATCAGATCAATTCCAGTGAGTGTTCTGAAATATTAGAGTCTTCCCGCTTCTACTTAGAGTGTACTTTGAGCACTTTTTGGGCTGAAATGAGAAAATGAGGAGCACAAAATTCAGTACTGTCGCTGTTAAAGAACATGCAAATTATGAAACTCGGACAGATTATCCACAGGTGCAAATGTTACGAATTTGCTGGGAACCTTGCATAAACCACGCGAACAGATGCCACGACTGATGTTATTGAAGCTTTCAATTGTTCTTTGAATCTCACTGCATGCTCCACCCAGATGAAATACAATCATAATGAAAACGCAGCATAAACGCGCCAAATGACTGAAAATTGACAGTCCTCTCGAAGTCACACTTTAATTTCGACCTGTGGATGCAGAAACGGAACGTGAAAATGGTTGTCATGACAGCATGAGTGTTACACACAAAAAACTGTGTTAAGACTAACACAGTTGCTCTGTAGCAAATGCTTGTGTCACTAATGGACAGATGGCGCTAGCACAGGACTAGTTTGAATTCAAACGTTTCTTCTGCATGAAAAGAAAACATGTCAACCTAATCCTGAAAACGCTTTCCTATGATACAGGCCATCACTTGCTCCTCAATGATCATCAAGAATGAAAAGTTTCTAGTCCTGTGGTTCTTCATGCCTGTTTTTTTCTGGTGACTAGTTCCCATTTCATTCCCATGTTCATGGCGGGGTCAATTCGTGTCAAAATCGATGGTATTGCCTTCAAAGGCATTGTCGTTGAATGGGCGTGGGTCCACCTGAGGGGGACTTAACTCATACTGGTTCCATGACAAAGCAATTGATTTGTCGTCAAGAGAGGTCTTTGTAGGTGATGTCATGTGTGTATGCTGGATTGTGAACATCACTAAGGTGACTCATCGGCAATGCATTGTCTTCTGTGGTGGAGTGTCTCATGAAGATTCGACATTGATTATTACCAATAGATTGTGAAAGCTGATAAGGATCATTTATCTACTTTTGCTTAAGAACGTTCCCTTTACCAGAAATAGCAATGTCTGGAAGCATTTTCTGAATATGAATTTGACTTCCTCGACGGTTAATGGAAGCTTTGTGTAGCGGAAAGGCACTGAAAAAATGTGCCGACCTGACCTCTTAGAAAAAGTAAGGAAAGCCAGGATAGCGAGGTTATTGATTGCACACCACACATCTACGTCGTTGTTGTGGCAGGACTTAGTAAGTGGTCGCCGTAAAAAGCACAAACAGCTTTGGTCTGCCCACAGTCCGCTAATTGGATTCCTCCAGAGCTTGCAACAGTCCCGCTGTGTTTGGGAAACTCTCAGGAAACAAGAAGCGATGACCTAGTGGAAGGAGAGAAGGAAGGCAACCATTGCAAGCAGGGGACAGAACTGGACACATTGACTCTCCGGTGATACCAAAGGTGATACCAAAGGTTTCCTGCCCCCCCCCCACCACCACCACCACCACCTCTCTCTCTCTCTCTCTCTCTCTCTCTCTCTCTCTCTCTCTCTCTCTCTCTCTCTCACACACACACACACACACACACACACACACACACACACACACACACACACACACACATACATACACACACACATGCACGCACGCACGCACGTACGCACATACAGACACACACAGACACACACACACACACACACACACACACACACACACACACACACACACACACACACACACACACACACACACCGGGCACAGAGAGAGAGAGAGAGAGAGAGAGAGAGAGAGAGAGAGAGAGAGAGAGAGAGAGAGATGCCATACAAGACAGATGTGGTGTGGTGTAGGTGGTGAGAGCATCAAGACGTCGGGGTGGTGGAGGAAGTCTTCTGTTGATACTCCCAGAACGAATTGTGCGATGATTCTGACGTGAAGTTTACCGTTTTTTTTTTTGCAGAATCTGTACGATTTTGAGGTACATGCTGGGGGTTAGAATGGAGGAACAGGACTTTGGGGAGACTTTTTTTGGGTCTACTCCAAAACGACTTCGTTAACACGTTCAGGCTGGACCCAAAACAACCCCCACCCTCGAAGCCCATTCTTTTAAGCCCCAGCGCATCAACCTTATCTTAAGGTAGAGTCTGATTATGCAAGATGAGGATCTAGAGTAAATGATGATGTCATTCAGAGCCCATCCAAAAGGAATCCATCTGAAGCCTCATCTGTTCTGTAACCATTCACTCTCCAGACATGACATAAATATTTCAGTTAAAAAAATGCAGAACTCATTGCAAAAATACTGATGGAGTCGCTCTTGTGATGACCCATATTACTTCCCCTCCCTCAAAGCGCTATCCTTTTAATCTCCAATACTTTTGTGCAGTAATGGTTTTTTTTTCTTGAAAATAGGCTTTTGAAGGTGAAAATAGTGGTGGAGACAAGGTTACTCTAATGTTCTTAACCACTTCTGGTAAATAAAGATGAAAAAGAGGTCCCTAAAGTCATTGTGCCGATCTTAAAAGACTCACAATTAGTGCGAAACTCCATTTCTTGTCTACCCAGTTCAATAAAACACATTTTTTCAATAGAACATATTTGCGAGAATAAAGAAGTTCCAATGGGAAAAGAGGTTGGGGGGTAATTTGGGGCAGGGGAGGGAATGGGTAGACTAAACAGATCACAGCCTGACCTGCAAAAGCTCCGAGATTATTGTTTCTGGGCCGACTCAAGTGGAGTCAAAATGGTTTTACGAGACTTTGTATAATCCTTTGTGACTGAAATCAGACGAGGGGTCCACTCAGACAATTCCTTTCATCTGCCTCAGCCAAGGAGATTTTGTCAGTATTATCTTCAGCATCATGTCTCCCCTTTTAAACTTTTTGTCTCTGCCCCTGTCCCTGTCTGTCCTCTGTCTCTGTCTCATTCTCTCTCTCTCTCTCTCTCTCTCTCTCTCTCTCTCTCTCTCTCTCTCTCTCTCTCTCTCTCTCTCTCTCTCTCTCTCTCTTTGTCTTTCGTATAGTTAAATGTATATAAACACACACGCATATATACATATATATATATATATATATATATATATCTACTGTGTGTATACATACATACATACATATATATATATATGTGTGTGTGTGTGTGTGTGTGCATGTGTATATGCAGGGGGGGGGGGGGACAGATAGACAGACAGACAGAGAGGTGGTCAGATAGAGAGACAAAGACAGACAGAGGAACAAGAAGACAGATATATACATGTTCCAAAACATTATTGTCAAGGAATAAACATAGAAAATATCAGATATAGCAGAGGGGGAGAGAGAGAGAGAGAGAGAGAGAGAGAGAGAGAGAGAGAGAGAGAGAGAGAGAGAGACAAAGACAGAGACAGAGAGACACAGAGACAGAGGAAAAGAGCAACGAACGCAAAGCAGAACAGAAAGAAAGAGAGCGAAAAACTCATCCTGTCTCCCGAACAGTATTGATCTTGACGTCACTTCCCCTACAGAGATGGAGCAGTGCGCTGTCAGCCTGTTGCCATGTTGACCTCAGCTGTGACCGACACCCAAATCCCCGGTGACGGACAGCCACACGTGGGCTCCTGAGACAGCCTCAGCCGCCCTCGACAATTGAAAGCAAACTGAAAGCGAAACGCTTATCAAAAACCCGACTGAAAAAAAAATTTGCAAATGTGCACCAGTAGCATTGTTTCATGTAAGTGTTTCACAGTGACAATGCAAAGAGTCCCCCTGCAATATTGTTGCAGGTAACTGTGTCCCGTTCCCGATGTCCTTTGCAACTGTGCCACAATGGTGTCCCATGTAACTTTGCCACGATAAACGTGACAATGTTCCGTGTAATTGTGCCACAACAATGTCCCATATAACTGTGTCACAACAACAGTGTTCCATATAAATTGCACCACGATGACAATGTTCCATGTAAATGTGCCACAACAATGTTCTATGACAATGTGCCACAATAGTGTTCCATGTAAATGTTCCACGATGACAATGTTTTATCAAAATGTGTCACAACAATATTCCATAACCGTGCCAAAATAATATACTCCATTTAACTGCGCCATAATAACAATGTTCTATGCAAACAAACCACAAATCAGTGTTCCATGTAACTGTTTGACTGTAACAATGTTCTATGTAATTGTCCCACAGTGATAATGTTCCATGTAAGTGAGCCCACAATACCAACGTGTAACAGAGGCACGACAATGTTCCATGGTAAATGTTCCCTGATAACAATGTTCCATGAACTATGCTGCGACAATAATCAATTTAACCGTACCACAAAAAATATTTCATCTAATTACGCAACAACAATATTCAGTGTAGCTCTACCACGATGGCAATGTTCCATATTAACTGTACCACAACAATATTTCATATAACTGTGTCACAACACTGATTCATGCAACTGTGCGAGAACAATGTCCCATGTAAATGCACCCACAACAATGTATATACAACTATGCCACGAGAATGATCCATGTTACAATGCATCAACAATGTTCCGCGTAACTATACCAACATAATGTTCCATGTCACTGTGCCACGTTAACAATGTTTTGTGTAACTTTGCCACAACAATTGTTCCTTGCAGATGTACGACTACAATATCATTTGTAACTGTGACGCAATAAATATGTTTCGTGCAAACGTCCCACAATAACAATGGTCCATTGAGCTGTGTCATCATAACGAATTTCCAGGTAACTGCCACAATAACAATGTTTCATGTAACTGTGCCACAATGCTGATGTTCCATGCATGATAACAAGATCCTGTGTAACTGTGCCACAACAATGCTCTGTGTACATGTGCCACAACAGTGTTCCACATGACTATGCCACAAGAACCATGTTTCCAAGCCAATTGGCCACAATAACAATGCTCCACATAACTGTGCCACCATAACAATGTTCCCTGTAGCTGTACGAAAACAAATGTTCCATGTAACTACACCACAACAATTTTCCATGAAAGTGTTCAAGAACGTTTCATGTACCTGTACCAACTGTCCCCTGTTCTGTTGTAACAAGCTATCCATGTTGTGAAATACAAATTACCGTATTGTGTGCATAACAATTACCCCATGTTCTGTAGTAACAATTACCACAAACTCCATTGTAACAATTCTTTTCTTGTTATGCAGTAACAATTATCACATGTTCTGCGCGGCAACAAACTTCTGCATATTCTGCAGCAACAATTATCATATGTAAGTGCTCTGCATTAACAGTGTCCCGTATGAGTTTACCTCAACAACAACGTCCCATTAACTGTCAACAAGAATAATGTCCCATGTAATCGTTCCGCAGCAACAATATCTGGAGTTTCATTGATTTTGCTAACCATGGCGTGTTCAATTTCCCGCAAGGACG
>JADBJO010000704.1:115000-122500 GCA_016801955.1 Conus betulinus | reverse complement strand
AAAGTTCTCTTGCGAAGTTAGACATATGATTCATAATCAGATAATGCTTCCAGACACTGCCATGTTGTGGTAAAGGGAACGCTCTTCAGGAAAATAAGATATGTCATTCTTACTGGCTATCACTATCACTAAGAGGTAAACAGCACTAATTCTTCACCACACACTCCGCCAGAGGAGACACTGCACAGTTACTGAGTCGTCTTGGTGATGTCACGATCGAACACACGCAAGACATCACCTACAAAGTCTTGGTGATAATAATTGTTTTTTCATGGAACCAGTGTGAGCAAATGTTCCCCTCAGGAGGACACACGTCTGTTTAACGACAGACAGCCCATGAACTTAATAACAATTACTTTGACAACTACCCCCGGCATCAACAGGAGAGGGAAATGGAAATGTAAGTCACCAACGAAACAGGCACGAAGGACCACAGGGGTCAGACTGGCTTTTATGATGACCAGTGAGGAGGAAACTGATGAAAATGACGCTATGAACCTCCACTGGGCTGTATTCCACGCTTCCTTCTATGATATATCCTGAAGTCAGCCAGGCCAAAGAGATCCAAAAGCCGGCACTGTCGGTGAGAAAATTTGAGCACCACTCTCAGGGACGCATATATGAAGTGGAAGAAACCTAACTGTACGTCTCCAGTCTTCCCATTTGAGCTCACAGCACATGCAGCTCTAGCTGGGAGCTGCCAGAATCTGAAAAAAGAATCCACGAATGAATGCCTCTGAGCTGAAGCAAACCCACGACTCCCACCCCACCAGAACATGTTGCTAGTCCTACACAATTTCTTTCAAGTGCCCAATCTGAGGAAGATTTTCATTATAAGCATATCGTTTCAGGGCGAAATATGCAGGGAGATTCGAAGAATATTTGAAAGCTTCATAATGTGTTGCATTTGTTTGTATAGTTCACACGTAAGAATATTTGAAAGCTTCATAATGTGTTGCATTTTGTTTGTGTAGTTCACACGTAAGAATATTTCAAAGCTTCATAATGTGTTGCATTTGTTTTGTGTAGTTCATACATAAGATATATTTGAAAGCTTCATAATGTGTCGTATTTGTTTGTGTAGTTCACACGATATCCCTATAAAATCTTAACATTTCTACTAATGGATCCTTTGTCTGAAAAAAAAGAAAAAGAAGAGGGGGGGAGGGGGGCAGTGGAATCCTGGATCGTGTCAGCTGATTTTTGCAGCTTTCTCAAGGATGTTTCTTTAATCCTACAAAGAGAGAAAGGTCTGCGTTCCTAAAGAAGTCAAGCCAACAGAGCGTGACAAACAGGCGGGTCTGGAGACATGACTGAAATGGATAATTAAGGGATGATTCACTTGCCCTATTGGTTCCGCTGGAGTCTGGAGACGGTAGAGTGATAGTTCCATTTCAGGTGCTTCAGTCTTCTTCCATTTTCTCCTTGCTTCAGACCAGATTTCTTTCCTTGTCGCTGCCGGAAATACCATCAAAGGATTTATGACCATAAGCCAAAGGTCATGAAAGCAAATCAATTGCCTGGTACATCAAACACTAATAATCAGTTCATGCACAGATTTTTTTGGCATATCTGTAAAAAGTTAAAAATATATGTATACTAGTTGATGACTGAATACCTGGCTTCGTTCTTGTCATTCAAGTCCCCTGAGGAAAAGCAGCATTTACATGCCAAAAAATATTGGGAAGAATTACGAGTCTGTTGTTTTTATCTTCATGTGCGTGTGTGTGTGTGTGTGTGTGTGTGTGTGTGTGTGTGTGTGTGTGTGTGTGTGTGTGTGTGTGTGTGTGTGTGTGTGTGTGTGTGTGTGTGTGTGTGTGTGTGTGTGTGTGTGTGTGTGTGTGTGTGTGTGTGTGTGTGTGTGTGTGTGTGTGTGTGTGTGTTAAATACATGGGGAGAGTTGAGTGAGAGGGAGAGGTGTGTATGTGCATATATATGTATATATAAACACATGAATGTGTGTGTGTGTGTGCGTGCGTGTGTCTGTATGTGTGTATGCGCTCGTGTGTACGTACATGTGTGAGTGCGTATGTGTGTGTGTGTCTTGATCATGCGTACATCTGTGTATCCATGTGTGTGGGGGGGGGGACGGCAGGGACGGAGAGGGGGGGAGAAAGAGAAAGAGAGAGAGAGAGAGAGAGAGAGAGAGAGAGAGAGAGAGAGAGAGAGAGGGGGAGGTGAGAAGAGAAACAGACAGAAACAGAGAGAGAGAGAGAGAGGGGGAGGGGGAGAGAGAGGGCGAGAAATGTCGTGAGATTCCTCTTGCACTGCTATTGTGACAAAGTAAAGGAAATCTGATTTGATTTGTCCTACTTTTTAACACACGTGTACAACAACCTGAGTCTTTGCAATTCCCTTACGTTGTGTTGTTGCTTCTGCTACTGCTGCTTCTGCTGTGTTGCTGCTGCTGCTGCCGCTTGCTGCTGCTGCTGCTGCTGCTGCTGCTGCTGCTGCTGCTGCTGCTGCTGCTGCTGCTGCTGCTTCTACTGCTGCTGTTTTCGTCGTTTGTTGTCATTGCTGTTGACAATGTCAATGCATGTTACATTTCATTTCAACCAGGAGGTGAGAAACTAAGCAGAACGACTGTGTTTACAACACTGCTGAGATTAACCAGTCTGAGGGGTTCAGTGATGTTCTTTTTAATAACAACATGCAGTAATGTAGTGTGGTATAGCATAGTATAGCGTAGTTTAGCGTAATGTAAGGTAAGTTAGGGTTAGGAGAGGGCAGGGTTAAGGTAGGATAGCGTAGTGCCGTGTAGTGTAGTGTAGTGTAGGATAATCTAGTGTGTAGTAGTGTCGTGTAATGTAGGGTAGAATAAGGTAGCATAGAGTATTGTGGTATGTTATAGTGTAGTGTAGTGTAGTGTAGTGTAGTGTAGTGTAGTGTAGTGTAGTGTAGTGTAGTGTGATGTGGTACGGTACGGTGTGGTGTGGTGTGATGCAGAACTTTACCGTCACAACAAATTTCTCTGGGTTAAATTGAGGCTGTTGTCTCTGGGAACACCACTTCAGCATTGTAAGGCGCCATGGTTTTCTGTCCGTGTATACTTGTTGTTGTTGTAGTTTACCTGTCAATAGTGTATTTTGTTTTCCGGAGATTTGCCTGAATGTTGCTGTGTATTTTCTGCTTAGCAACTGCTGTACACAGTCTATCATCTTCTTAGCCGAAAGGCTGGATTAGTTACTTGTTGTCTAATTTGTTTTGTTCGTTCCACTGTTTTCTTTTTATGTTTGACTATTTTTGTGTGTTCATGATAACTTTAGTAAGTTATTTCTGGTTTGATTGTGCTTGGTCGGTTGGATTCTATACGTATCAAGAAAAAAAAAAGATTAAAAACCTTAACGAAGCGTTTACGCTGACATCTGAGACTGAGTTGTTCTGTGTAGGTTGATCTGTGATGATAAGGAAAACACACTGGTCTTGATTCTAATAAAAGGAATTTTAAGGAGAGTGGTTATTTTTCTAATGGAAAAGAAGACAGTTATGTTTCTTCATAATTTATGATTTACAGTATTTTTAACGTCTTTATGATTATTGTTCTCGTTGTAATTTGTTGTTGTCATGGTCATCCTTGGAGTTATTGTTAATAACACCATTGTTGTTATATATTGTTTTGGGTTTCTTGTTTCATCAGAGCGTTGAAAATAATGTTACGGGAAGTAAAATCAGACATTGTTGAATGAATCAGATTCACAAAGTTGCATTCTCCATGCAGGCGTGAGCTCTTTTCCTGTCATCCGTTCCCACACCCCTCTTGTCACACCTCCTTTATCTCTCCACCTTTTCCAAACTGTTAAACCAATTTTTCTGACGTTTTCAAAACCTTATTCGAATCCCAAAATCTTCCAGTACGTCGAGCATTCCAATCACTAGCTTCGTTTTTTTTCCGTTCCCCGAATAATCGATTGCAGACAGATTCATAATCCAGGTTCCAAAGCCAGCTTCTTCCTCCAGACTTCTGGGTTTCTAAATATAGTGACGGAAGCTCAAATAAACAGCAGACTACAGCGCCACCAGTTCTAAGTCTTCTGTCAATTATTGACTGGAAGATAGACGAAGCCCCTCTGGTTTGGTCTGCCCCGCTAATTTTCGATGTTTCAAATTTCGGTGTGAAAAGCGTCTGGCATGGCATCGATTTAGAGTATTGTATTTCAGGTTTGCCTGCTTGAGGTGAGATTTGTCGTCCTTCCTGTTGCCAGAAGTTTAATTCACTCTTTTTAAGTTAATTGTGTGAAGGGAAAATGGAAGAAGTGCAGTACCAGTAATACAAAACGACCTGGAGATTGTACAGTCTAGTAGATTACTTTCTTAGTTCTCGAAGACTTGGAGGCATTATCTAGTTCTTACCGTAAGAATTGAACGCCACTTACATTGACAGTGTACCAAACATCAAAGTCAGTTAAATCACGGTCAAAAAAACAATCGTTTGAGGACTACTGTCCAGCAATGTATTACGAGGTTCGCTCCTCTTTCTCTTCATTCAAAAGTATCTTTAGATTGTGTAATTTTTGACACGTCCGTTGCAGAATGAATCTACGTGATCACTTGTTTCAATTGTCCACCTCTGTGTGTGTGTGTGTGTGTGTGTGTGTGTGTGTGTGTGTGTGTGTGTGTGGTGTGGTGGCTGTGTGTGTGTGCGTCTGTCTGTGTGCGTCTGTGTAGTCTGTGTGTGTGCTCTGTGTGTGTGTGTGTGTGGTTAAGTGTGTGTGTGTGTGTGTGGTGTGTGTGTGTGTGTGTGTGTGTGTGTGTGTGTGTGTGTGTGTGTGCTGGAGAGAGGGGTGGGTTGAATTTAAACGCTGTCATTTTCTCGTCAATTCCGACGGTAAAAAAATTAAGCATGGCAGACCGATGAAGGGCATTAAACTCTTTCATGATTGTTTTCAATCATGTTTTTATGTCAAATCTGTATGTGTGCGTGTGTGTGTGTGTGTGTGTGTGTGTGAGAGAGAGAGAGAGAGAGAGAGAGAGAGAGAGAGAGAGAGAGAGAGAGAGAGAGAGAGAGAGAGCACGCACACATGCGCGACAGTGAATGACTGAGTGAGTGAATGATGAGTGTATGCTCTCTCTCATCCATCTGTGATTTTTGTCCGATCACAGTTTTTTACGATAACTCCGTTTACCTGAACAAGTTTACCGAAAAAGCGGTTGGTTAAGTGGTGCTCACCTGTACACCGTATAAGCCGAGTGAGCGCGGGGTAGCCAACCGGTCTCTGAAGAAATTCCGGCTAGTTCGCCTACCCAGTCCAGCCGACGAGGTACTCAGTTTAGTTGTTGTGACAGCCAGTTCCTCCAAGTTGAGTTGACCCTGGTGTCCTTGGGAACTGGTTGTCCATACCTCGGGACCGGGGCCTGTTGCGTGTCCCCATTCTCCACCGTGCCGGGTGTGCGTGAGGCTGGTGCATGCCAGTATACACTCGACAAGCCAGCTGAGCCAGCGCCTCTTCTGCGAGAGAAGTCGTCGCCTCGGGTTCGAGACCGTAAGTCCTGTTCGCTGAAGTAGCACTCTGCTACTCTGAGACACCAGCCCCCACTTTCAAGAGCTCTGGTCTGTTACTGCACAACAACAAGGGTCTCACGATACGCAGAAACGACGCTGACGCTGCAGGTCGTTGTCAATACAGGTAGTGATTCTGTCTATTGCGCAGCTGACGAACAGGACTTAGGGTCTCGAATGGCCCAGGCGGCATAGCAAAAAATAAGAAAAGAATTGTGGTTGTGTTTCCTGGCTGTCTATGTGCGGTTTGAGTGGCCTAGTTGTCTATGTGCGGTTGAGTGGCCTAGTTGTCTATGTGCGGTTGAGTGGCCTAGTTGTCTATGTGCGGTTGAGTAGTTGTCTATGTGCGGTTGAGTAGTTAGTTGTCTATGTGCGGTTGAGTGGGTGTGTGTGATAGGAAAGCACGAACACGCATCCATATTTCTGAGAGAGTCGGACACACACACACACCAAGCACTCATCCGTAACACCATCTATCTATCAACCATTGTGTGTATGTGTTTGCGGGTACTTGTGCGTTTGTTTGTGTGCATGTGTGTGTGTGTATGCATGCGCAAATGCATGTGTGTGTATTTTCATGCTAATTTCCATTCTCTTCCCCCCCCCCCCCAGTCCTGCCTCTCTACTCACTAACACCTCTCTCTCTCTCTCTCTCTCTCTCTCTCTCTCTCTCTCTCTCTCTCTCTCACACACACACACACACACATATAATATATATATATATATATGTGTGTGTGTGTGTGTGTGTGTGTGTGTGTGTGTGTGTGTGTGTGGGTGTGTGTGCGGACTTGCAGAGCTAACCTCGGGACAATTGTTCTCTTAGGCCCTTCTCTCTGGCCTCTCTCTCTCTCTCTCTCTCTCTCTCTCTCTCTCTCTCTCTCTCTCTCTCTCTCTCTCTCTCTGAGTGGTGCCTGCCGGCAGTTCTGGGGTCCTGGTACTTTCTTCAAACATAATCCCTCATCAGTTCATAGTCAATGATTTCCGTACTAGTATTGGCCATCGGGAATTCGTTTTTGTTATAGTTTCTTCTCTCTCTCTCTCTCTCTCTCTCTCTCTCTCTCTCTCTCTCTCTCTCTCTCTCTCTCGACAGTATGGAAAATATAAAGATTATATACTGTGAGGAGAGCAGCTACTTTTGTTTAACATTAGTGAGTGTGACTAGAGGGGGAAAGGGAAGTAGGGTCAGTGGGGGGTGGTAAAAAGGGGCTACGGGGTAGGGAAGCTAATGTGTCTAAGTGTAAATCACGGTTCAAGTCTACGGTGACCAAGATCTATAGACAGAATTACAGAGGGAGGTCATACAGAATGAGTGTGTGACGTGAAGAGCACAGACAGGAGAAAAACACAAAATGCAAAAGGCGCCGAATGTATCAACCACGAGAAAGTTTAAAGCACTTTAGCAATTATTTCGCCTGACGCATGAATAAGTAAAAAAAAAAAAAAAAAAAAAAAAAAAAAAAAAAAAACCCGGGGGGGGGGGGGAGAGAAATGGGAGAGCAATGTGCAAAGAGGCAGGGTAACGAAGAAATGATGCTGAGGTGGAAAAAAAAGCTAAATCCATCACTGACAGCGTATGACGCCCACTGAATTCTGGTATGTAGACAGAACCATATGAAGCCAATGGCTTTAAAAACGACTTTCATATCCTTGGCGAGACTACTCTACACCACGTACAAAGCAAGTTCCAGTCCCGCAAGGGAGATAATTTCAGTGAAATCCTTCCGGTACAACTGCTGATTGTCTCCACAGAAGAGTTGATCCAGCAGACTCCGTGTCAGCAGCCCTGACGTACAGCGCCTAGCACGACAGGACCATGCAAAATATGGAATCTCAGGACTGCAGACCTTCATCTGGAACTTGCTGCTGAGCTTTTCCCTTCACAGAGTATAGCACTGATTTTTTTTTTAAGCTGTGGCTTTGGAAAAACAACTTTTGGTCTCTTCAGTAATTTTGTTCATTGAAAGCTTGAGGCCTAAATAGCGGGAAGATCATTTGCATCTGAG
>JADBJO010000704.1:30000-112500 GCA_016801955.1 Conus betulinus | reverse complement strand
TGCCTGCTACTGAGCTGCACTTGTCAAAGAAGATGCTGTACCGCATTCCAATCTTCAGCTCAGTAATGACAAGAAACATATTTCAGGTAAGTTTCTTTACTCTCTCTCTCTCTCTCTCTGTTTACTTGTTCTCTTTTTCTTCCCACCCTCCCTCTCCAATTCCTCTCTATGCCATCATTTTTTTTCTTTTTTCGCATTACAACAGATAAGGATGATGAGCGTGTGTGTGTGTGTGTGTGTGTGTGTTGCGTGCGAGTGTCTCTGTGTGCGTGTGTGTGTATGTGTGTGTGTGCGCGCGTGCGTGCATGCGTGTGTGTGCTCTATGTGTGTGTGTGTGTGTGTGTGTGTGTGTGTGTGCGTGTGTGTGTGCTCTATGTGGTGTGTGTGTGTGTGTGTGTGTGTGTGCTCTATGTGGTGTGTGTGTGTGTGTGTGTGTGTGCGTGCACGCGCGCTTCTATGTGGTCTATGTGTGTGTGTGTGCTTCTATATATGGCGCGCGCGCGCGTTTGTGTGTGTGTGTTTGTGTGTGTGTGTGTGTGTGTGTGCATGTGTGTGCAATTGATGTTTATGATGTGTGTGTGTGTGATGTGTTGTGTGATGTGTGTGTGTGTGTGTGTGTGTGTGTGTGTGTGTTTTACACACACTGATCAAAATGTTGTTCAATCCTATTTCAGCTCGTCCTACAATTCATTCACTTCCACACACTGCAATGCCACCACCAGTCCATCCCCAGTATGATCGGCTGTACAAGATCCGTCCAGTACTGGACTACCTCTATGAAAAATTCCAGGAGGTGTATGAGCCACGGCAAGAAGTGTGTGTAGATGATAGCGTACTCCTTTGGAAGGGTAGGCTTATATTCCGCCAATACATCCCCCTCAAGCGTGCCAGGTTTGTGATCAGGTTGTACCTCCGCTGCGAGTCTGATGGTGGCATCAAGGGAAGTGGTGAATATTGCTACCACTTCAAGGTCTACGCTGCAAAGCCAACTGTTCATGGCTGTGACCAGATAGCATGCCGGTAGTGCACGAGAACCGATCAGATGATAACGTGAGGCTGACAGAGGCATTTCATGTTCCCTATCCCAACAATACCCAGCAAGACAACCCCAGAGTGCCTGCAAGGTCTGCACCAAGAAGTTCAAGCATCAGGCATGATTTGTGGTACCACTGCCCCTCCAAGCCTGCACTGTGCTATCCCCAGTGTTACATGGATTACCACACTAAATCTATAGACTGGGAGTAGCGTGGACCCTGAAGCACAGCTTAGTTTTGCAGTGCGTTTTTTTTTTTTCATCTTCTTCAGTCAGTCAGTGTGTGCTTTTATATCAGTGTTTTATATTCTTCAGTGCGGTTTTTTTTATCCTCATAGTGGTGTTTCTTATGAAACTATCATTATGATTTATTCATGATTGTAACCCAGACTAACCAACTGGTGGAAATAATGCCAGACTGGGTTATTTTAGAGAGGCTGAACTCAAACAAGAACAAGCCCAGAAACCTGCAAGATATACAGAAAGAAGCACTGGGTTAGTGTACAGATTATGACCATCTACTGATTGAGTACCTCTTTTTTCCTGGTATCCAGTGAACACCAACATCAGTTTTTCTTATGTTTTGTGCGGTTTTATATACTGCAATATGACTTTTTAATCTGAAACTGTCATAAGATTGGATTCTATCAAATTTTACTATACTGTTTACTAACAAAAACCTGATTATTAGTACATCAGGTTATAGCCAACGATGTAAGAAAAATACGTGTGAAAAATGTAAGACATATATATCAGTAAATGAATCAGTAATGATCACATAAGTGAACCTACCAATGGTACCACAAAAAGCCAAATTCGGTGTGTGTGTGTGTGTATATATATATATATATATATAATATAACATATATATATGTGAATGTATGTATATGTATGTATATTCGTTGAAAACAAAGCATTAAAAATGAATTCTAAAACTCCACAAATTTGTTTCGAGCATACAGCTCTCTTCAGGATGATTTTTGGGTCGCCTACCGCCGATGTTATGTAACTTGTAGGGCCCAGTGTCACTGTTTCACGTGCGGGTTGGCTGTATGTGTTTTAGGGGTTTCAGTTTGTTATTCAGGGTGCGTTTGCTGACAACCATTTCCATTTGTGACTGCAGTTTTTATTTTTTCTACTTTAGTATTTAGAGTTGCTAAATGTGGTTTACATAGTATTACCATTTTTCTGTTGAACATAGGTTGCATCTTTTTGAAATATTATTGTACGGTGATGCCCTTTTTATGATTTTTCCAAGATATATTATAGTTTATTTTTTATCTTAAGTCTCCAAATGTATTTGCTCAGTTCTGTTTGGTTTTTGTATTTTTGTTTATGAATGACTGTCTATGGTTTGCATATCTAGTTTTGAAGTGGTTTTCAGTATCTCTATGTATGTTTCTTTTTCATTTTCTGATGTCACAGTGGCTTGGTATACAATGTTATTATAGAGGCATTTGTTGCTTAAGGGACACTGTTCTTTTTTGGTGCACTTGCAAGATTTCCTTTCTTCACCCTTCTTAAATGTGTTGCTTTTCATTTTGTTGGATGAATCAATTACATTTTTAAGGTTAGGCATACATGAATATGATAGTTTGATGGTGCTTTTGTTGAATATTTTGGACAGTTTGTGTTCTTTTGGGAATGATGATGTCAGAATTTAAACAAAAATTCTTTCTTTATGTTTGCTTTTACTCTTCCATCATATGGAGGGTTATACCATGTGATTTTCTTTTCCTGTTTTTCTTGTTTTTGTTCATGTTATCTGGGCTGTATTGTAGTTTGTAATTGTAAACACTTTGTTTGCAACGCTTCTGGTATTCTGCTGCTGCGCGTTGTTGAATACTCTTTCGTTACATGACAAATTAGGTAATCTCTTGTTTATGCCACTGGGTATAGTTTTTAGTATGGATGGTGGGGGGTTTACTTTTGATGTTAACATAAATGGGTGTACTATTAGGTTTCTTGTATGGTTTATATATGTGGTTGTTGAGGTCAAGCGTTATGTCTAGGTAGCTCACTACCTTTTTATTTGCTTCGATGGTGATCTTTAGGTTTTGATTTTGGAAGATTTTTGCACAGTTCTTTTTTCTTGTTTTCGAAGGTTCTTAGATTGTTGGTTTGTGCAGCGAGGCTGTCATCTCTGTATAGTCCAACTTGCATTAACCAACAATCCAAGAACCATCGAAAACAAGAAAAAAAAAAACTGTGCAAAATCTTCCAAAATCAAAACCTAAAAATCACCATCGAAGCAAATAAAAGGTAGTGAACTACTTAAACATAACGCTTGACCTCAACAACCACATATAAAAACCACACAAGAAGCCTAATGATACACCCATCTATGTAAACATCAAAAGTAACCACCCACTATCCATACTAAAAACTATACCCAATGGCATAAACAAGAGATTATCTAATTTGTCATGTAACGAAAGAGCATTCAACAACGCAGCAGCAGAATACCAAGAAGCGTTGCAAAAAAAGTGGTTACAACTACAAACTACAATACAGCCCAGATAACAACATGAACAAAAACAAGAAAAACAGGAAAAGGAAAATCACATGGTATAACCCTCCATATGATGTAAGAGTAAAAACAAACATAGGGAAAGATTTTTTTTTAATTCTGACAACATCATTCCAAAAAAGACACAAACTGTCCAAAATATTCAACAAAAACACCATCAAACTATCATATTCATGTATGCCTAACCTTAAAAATGTAATTGATTCATCCAACAAAATGAAAAGCAACACAGTTAAGAAGGGTGAAGAAAGGAAATCTTGCAACAGCACCAAAAAAGAACAGTGTCCCTTAAGCAACAAATGCCTCTATAATAACATTGTATACCAAGCCACTGTGACATCAGAAAATGAAAAAGAAACATATACAGAGATTACTGAAAACCACTTCAAAACTAGATATGCAAACCATAGACAGTCATTCAATAAACAAAAATACAAAAACCAAACAGAATTGAGCAAATACATTTGGAGACTTAAAGATAAAAAAAAACTATAATATATCTTGGAAAATCATAAAAAGGGCATCACCGTACAATAATATTTCAAAAAGATGCAACCTATGTTCAACAGAAAAATGGAAATGTCCACTCTTAGACATTCCCATCTACAGCAAGTGCACTGATCCATACACAAGAGGGAAAACACACACAACAAAGGAGGAGTTAAAGGATTTATGATTTTTTTGTCTTTTTGTCAGAACAGGATAATATTGCACATAAGTTGCACATCTGATTTCCGCTAAACATAAAAACCAAGACATACACCTAAGAAGACACATGTATTCAGTTGAAAATATTTTCTTTGTAAATCTACTTATTAGGTACCCTTTGAAATATGAGAGTTCGCTGCAATATTTCCAGTGGCGTACCCACGGTAGGCCACAGCAAAGATTGGAAGAAGCATGACTCATTTGCTTCGACAAACAGATACAAAACAAATGCCGCTCTTCAAGACATGAACGGTAACTATCGATAAAATGTTACTTTCACAAGTACATTTTTCTTCAAATAAAGAAAACAAAAGTAAAAACATACCCAGACATTCCCATCTAGAGCAAGTGCACACGCCCATACAGAAAGAGGCAGACACACAACCTACCTAAGGAGTTTAAATGCACACACACAAAGTCATATAATCACATCAATATTACCGTTTCGGTGGAAGAGGGGGGGGGGGGGGGGAGTCAGAACAAGATAACATTGCACACGAATTACACATTATCATTTCCACCATACATACAAACCAGACACATTATTCAGTTTGAAACATTTTCTTTTAAATCTGCTTATTAGGTACCCTTTGAAACACGAGATTTTGCTGTAATATTTGCAGTGGCGTACCCTAGGTAGGCCACAGCAAGAATTGGACAGCAGCATGACTCGTTTGTTTCGACAGATACAAGGATATTTTCACTCTTCGAGACATCAACGGGAACTATTCGGAAATCTTAGCTTCACAAATACACTTTTTCTTGAAATAAAATAACATAGAAAAAACTAGATATTCCCATCTACAGCAAGTGCTCTGATCCATACACAAACACAACAAAGGAGTTTAAATACACACCAGGTTAGATAATCACATCAACATCACACTATTTGGGATTTTTTTTTTTTCATAACATTGAACACAAGTTACACATTCTCGTTTGCACAAAACATACAAACCAAGATACACACACAGGAAGAAACACATGTATTCAGTTTAAAACATTTGTTTGTAAATCTGCTTATTAGGCACCCTTTCAAATATGAGATTTTGCTGTAATATTTGCAGTGGCGTACCCAAGGTAGACCGCAGCAAACATTGGACAGCAGCACGACTCGTTTGTTTCGAAATGAAGATACAAAGAAATTTTCACACTCAAGATATAAATGGGAATTATCTGTAAAATGTTAGCTTCACAAATACATTTTTCTTGAAATAAAGGAAAGAAAGTGAAAATACACCCAGTCATTCCCATCTAGAGCAAGTGCATTTCTCCATATACAAAGAGGGCACACACACACACACTCTTCAAGACATAAACGGGAACTGTCTGGGAAATTTCAGTTTCACAAATACATTTTTCTTGAAATATTGTTTTTAAGTAAAATACACCCAGACATTCCCAATACAGCAAGTGCACTGATCCAAACACAAAGAGGGCAGACACGCAAGGATGGAGTTTAAATGCAAAGCCATATAATCACATCAATATAACCGTTAAGGAATTTTTTTTTCAGAATAAAATAACACTGCACACAAATTACACATTTTCATTTGCACGGAACATACAAATCAAGACATACACACAGGAAGACACATGTGTCCAGGTGAAAACATTTTCTTTTAAATCTGCTTATTACGTACCCACTAAAATATGCTATGTTGCTGTACTATTTGGAGTGGCGTAGACCGCAGCAAAGATTGGACAGCAGCATGACTCGTTTGTTTCGACAAACAGACACAAGGAAATTTCCACTCTTCAACAGGAACTATTTCCGAAATTTTAGCTTCACAAATACATTTTTCGTGAAATAAACAAACCAAAACCCAGACATTGCCATCTACAACAAGTGCACTGATCCATAGACAAAGAGGGCAAGCACACGACGAAGGAGTTTAAATGCACACAGAATTAAACAATCGCATCAATATAACTGTCTAGATTTTTTCTTTTTTTTGCGTGGTCGCAAAAAGGTAACACTGCACACAAGTTACACATTCTCATTTGCACCAAATATATAAACAAGACACACACACACAGGGAGTCACGTGTATCCAGTTCCAAACATTTTTTGTTGCAATCCACTGATTAGATACTCTTCAAAATATGAGATTTTTGCTGTAATATTTGCAGTGGCGTACCCAAGGTAGGCCGCAGCAAAGACTGGACAGCGGCATGGCTCGTTTGTTACGACAAACACATACAAAGAAATTTCTACTCTTCAAGACATGGACGGGAACTGTCCGGGAAATTTTAGCTTCACAAATACATTTTTCTTGAAATAATTCTTTAATGTAAAATACACCAAGACTTTCCCATCTACAGCAAGTGAACTGATCCATACACAAAGATGACAGACACAAAAGCAAGGAGCGTAAAGGCAAACAAAGCCATGTAATCACATCAATATACGTGAAGGATTTTTTTTTAATCAGAACAAGAAATTACTGCACACAAGTTACATTTCCATTTGCACGGAACATACAAACCAAGACATACACACAGGAAGACAACATGTATTCAGTTGAAAACATTTTCTTTTAAATCTACTTATTAGGTGTCCTTTAGAATATGCGATTTTGCTGTAATATTTGCTGTGGCGTACCCCAGGTAGGCTGCAGCAAATATTGGACAGCACCACGACTCGCTTGTTTCGACAAACACACAAAGAAATTTCCACTCTTCAGACATGGACGGAAACTATCTGTGAAATTTTAGCTTCACAAATACATTTTCTTGAAAAAAAACAACACACCCAGACATTTCCATCTACCGCAGGTGCTCTGATCCATACACAAACACAACAAGGAGTTTAAATGCACACAAAAGTCATATAATCACATCAATATCGCTGTTTAGGATTTTCTTTTTAAAACATTACACACAAGTTACACATTCTCATTTGCACTAAACATAAAACCAAGACACACATACAGGGAGACGCTTGTATTAGTTGGAAACATTTGCTTTTAAATCTGCTTATTAGGCACCCTATAAAATATGAGATTTTGCTGTAATATTTGCAGTGGCGTACTCAAGGTAGACCGCAGCAAAGACTGACAGCAGCATCGGTCGTTTGTTTTTTGACAAATACATACAAAGAAATGTCCAGTCTTCAAGACATGAACAGGAACTATCTGGGAAATTTCATCTTCGCATGTACATTTTCTTGAAATAAAGAAAACATGCACAGACATTTTCATCCGCACACAGTGTACTGACCCATACACAAAGAGGGCAGACACACAACGAAGGTGTTCAAATGCACACAGTTTCTTTTGGTCTGTTTTTCCATCCTAAATTTCGACTTGCTTTTTTCTCTCTCCTCTTTTTCTCTCTCTCTCTCTCCTCTCTCTCTCTCTCTTCGAAAAGGGGGGGAGGGGAGGTAGGGGGGTCTCAGCCTGTTTTTTTTTTTCCCCTTTTTTCTTTTGTTCTTATGGAGGGAAAAATGACATTCATAGAAAATACCTCGTTCTTCTTGAGACATTTTGGCATGCACATGTTCGTGAGTGTGCACGCATATAAATATTAAAAACTACATTGTTCATAATGTTGAATGTTGCTCAAGTATTTGCACTAGCATATCACGGATAGGCCATTGCAAACATCAGAGAAGTAATGTGCGCAATCGCGTACCCATGATAGGCCTTGCAGATACTAGAGCAACATTCAATATCGTGAAGGATGAACAATATGCAGATTTAATATGGAACAACACTATTCATGTATTGATCTAAAACAAACCCACGACATATCCTAACCACACATAATATTTCAAAAGGCAAATATGAAATGCAGATACGCCATCTCCCTCTTCAATCCTCACCCCCATTCCACTACACCCAACTCTGTCCCCCATCCAATCCTACTTGGCTGGTACCTGGGAAATTGTTCCGTCACAATTACATTTTTGTTAAATAAAAAAAATTATTAAAAAAAAAAGTAAAACGCACCCCAACCATTTCCACTTACAGCAAATGCACTGGTCCATACATAAAGAGGATAGAAAACACAAGGAAGTATTTCAAATCCACATAATTTTCCTTTTCGTCCCTTTTCCATCCTGATTATTGCCCGCCTATTTCTTTCGTTTGCTCATTTTTCTCATTTCTTTCTTTTCTTCTTTGCTGGGGGTGGGGAGGGGGCCCGTCTTTTTTTCCCTTTTTTTATTATGGGCCCACCTACTTTCAGTTGTTCCCACTTTTTTGCTTCTTTTCTTTTCTTTCTTTCTTTTTTCTTTTTTTTTTTCTTTTTTTTTTTTTTAGTGGGTCTTCCATCCTCCTATTTTTCCCACTTGTGTTTACCCATTGTTTAAAGACGCTTTCTCACCATGCACAGTCTGTGTTTCATTGTCAATGGGCATTCGCTTGCTGATTTTTATTTTATGAGCTATGATACAGAGCGTCTGGGTTTATTACAGTACTAATGTGCGGTGTGCTGTCACATTCATACAACTACATTTATTGTTTTAACACAACAAAAGAGAACGGCGAAAGCACTGTACACTGGAAAAGTCATATAGTTTCACATAAGGCTTATAATACAACACTGGTCTTCGAGAAAAGCATGATCAAAGCCGAGAAATGAGAACGGTGTCTGTGTAAAGAAGAGTAGGAGGAGGAGGAGGAAGAAGAAGAATAAGAGAACAAGACTAAACCAAATGAAAGTGGAGAAGAAAGCCCATGAAAGGACACTATATTCTATGAAAGGAAGACACCAAATTCTATTAAATGAAGACACTAAATCCATGAAAGGAGTCACTGGACCCAACCGCCCGCAGAAAAGGGGCACTGAATCCCATTAAAGGACACGAAGTCAACACTTAAACCCTATGAAAATACACTAAAACAAAAGGAGGACATTATATTCTATGACAGGAGAACGTTTACACGAAATCCTGAGAAAGGACACTAAATGCTATGAAGGACACTAAATCATATGAAAGTAGGAGCGCGCAGTGGTCCCGCTCCCTGTGGCTCCGTCTGACTGTCCTCCCGTTCCCGGCGACTCCGTCTGGCTGTCCTCCAGTTCCTGGCGTCTTTCCCAGGATGCCGACAGCCTAACAGTGTCTCCCTCAGGCTGTTGACAGCCTATCGGCGTTGCCCCTACACTGTTGTCTCGTTGCCAGCACCTCTCCCAGGCAGTCGTCCCGTTCCCGATGTTCACACCGAGCTGTCGTCCCGGAGTTCCCAGCAGAGAGCGTTTCTGCCAGGCTGTCGTCTCGTCCCCCGCGTCTGCGCCAGGCTGTCGTCCCGTTTTCGGCGCTTGCACTAGAATGTTGTCCCGTTCCCGGTGTCTCTCCTGCGCTGTCTGTTTCCGGTGTCACTCCCGGGCTCCTTGTCCCCTTCCTGGTCTCTCTCTTGGGCTGTCGTCCGTACCCGGCGTCTCTCTCCAGGCTGTCGTCTCGTTCCCGGTGTCTCTCCCGGGCTGTTGTCTCGTTCCCGGTCTCTCTTCGGCTGTCATCCCGTTCCCAGTCTCTCCCCCCGGGCTGTTGTCCCCGTTTCAGGCGTCTCCCCCGTGCTGTAGTGCTGCTCAAGTTCCGATTAGTCGTTGTATATGCTTGTTTTTGTGTATTTTTTCATGTGTGTTTGTGAGAAAGAGACAGAGACAGAGAGAGAGTGCGTGTGTGTGTGTTTTTTCAGTGCATGTCTTTTTGTGCAAGTTCCTATGCGAACGTGTGCATGCATATGTGTTACAGTATGCAAGGACACTATTTTCTATTCAGAAGGACGGTAAGCCTTGTGGAAGAAGAGAACACCAGAAAGGACACTAAACTCTGTGAAAGAGGAGGGCATTAAAATCCTAATAAAGGAAGACATCAAAGCATGTGAAAAAGGCCAGGAAACAATATGAAAAGAAGGCACTAAAGCCTGCCAATGAAAAGGACAGTTTACCATCAGTATAACAAAGTAGACCCTAAGAAAGGAGAGAAAAATCCCATCAAAAGAGGAAACAACCCCATGAAAGATAAAATACTCAACTCCATGCAACACAGTAACACTAAATCCTGTGAAGGAAGAGGATAGAAGAATATGAAAGGATTCTAAATCCTTTGTGAAAAGACAAGACACTAAACCTATGAAAGCGAAACCATTGTTACAAAAAGAAAACACCGAGTCAAACAAAAGAATAGGACACTAAACCCTATGGCAAAGGACACTAAACATCGCGAAAGAAAGACAGTAAAACTCATCTAATCCTGTGGATGGATCAGTCTGAACTCTACGAAAGGAAGACACTAAAACCTATGAAAGAGAAGCATTATTCCTATGGCGTGGTCTACATATTGACATCGATTAGCATGTCAGACATTCTGGGGAATGAGAGACACTGACTAGGTGGTGTCAGGTGCGCACAAGGAAATGTTTCAGAAACAGGATCAAAGACTTCCTTTGAGGCTCTGCAGCTCAGCCCCAAAGAATCTGTAAACATGCGTCCATGTTCCAGACCCCCGAGGCATCAGACTTGCTGCATCACCGAGTCCCTCCTCTCTGATGCCTTTCCTGAAGTATTTCCTCTGGAAACCCCTGTTCTGTATCCTTGTTCCCCAGAAGACTGGCACGGGAAATAGGAGCAATCATGTTGATATGAAAGAAAGAATCTGAACCCTAAGAAACAGAGTATTAGGCCGTAGGAAAATAAAAGACACTCAACGTAGTAAAGATGACTAAATCCTAAGAAAGAAAGCACTGAACCCGAAAGAAAGATATAAAATTCTGTGAAGGAAGACGACTCTAAATCCTGAAAAGGAAAAAAAGACTAAGCCTATGGAGGGAAAAATGAAGTGCTAAAGCCCCTGCAAGAAAACAGCTCACTCTATCAAAAAAAAAAACAGTTAACTATGACAGAAGAAAACCACAACAGAAAAATGCACAAGGAAGAAGAAGAAGAAGAAGAGAAGAAGAAGAAGAAAGAAAAGAAGAAAGAACAACAACAACAACAACAACAACAACAACAACAACAAGACGAAGAAGAAAAAAGAACAAGAAGACGGCGGTGACACGATGAAGAAAAAGAGGAAGAGGTAAAGAAAAAGAAACAAGAAGAAGAAGAAGAAGAAGGACAGGAGACAGAGAGACAGACAGACAGAAGAGAGAGAGAGAGAGAGAGAGAGAGAGAGAGAGAGAGAGAGAGAGAGAGAGAGAGACCAAGGAGGAGGAGGACAACACTTTCCATTGATATGTTCAAGACCACGTGACCTGGTCTCCATTTTCCGTGGCCGTTGATGTAGTTTCTTCTCCCTGTGGACGCCAAAAACAGTATCTTTAGCATCTTATTTTCAGTGCAAATAAACCTAATTCTTCCAATTTGGCCAACTCACTTTAACGTAGAGTCACATTCTTTCCCTCCAACAATGTTTTGTTTTAAACTATTTATTTTGTCCACTGCATGAAAAGATTCTGATATACAGCATATCATGACAAAGTAAAGTAGCATTACGTACCTTCAACAATTAGTTCTGGATAACTTTGGTTGTAACTTGCATTATTAGCACGAGAATGACCTAATTAATAACCAAAAGAGGTATCATACAAGGATGCTAAGTTTTTAATTTTATCACTTGCAACGTCTTGACATTACGGCGAGCGTTTGTTTGTTTTTGTTTCTTTTTTTTTTTGTTAGGTTTTTATTAACCACTATAGCTGCTTACAGTCTATACATATCTGTTCCAAACTTCCGTCGAAATCTTTTGCTCGCTATACTTGTGTTGCACATACATGGAAGTATGTAATAATACACAAGTGCATTAAAGAAAAGCAGTCACTAAAAAAAGAATCAGTGAAAACAAACATAGCCTAGACGAGGCGGCAAAGAATATTTGATGCAGAATGCGGCAATTCTTTAAACTGTGTATGATCTGACAGTCAAAATATTTAGCAACTCATTTTGTGTAATGTTTACAGTGGCAAAGATTTGTCTTTGTGTGTGTGTGTGTGTGTGTGTGTGTGTGTGTGTGTGTGTGTGTGTGTGTGTGTGTGTGTGTGATATTGCTCATGCGTATATGCGCCTGTGTGTATGCGAGTAAGAGTGCGTGCGTGTGCGTGCATGTGCGCGCGCGAGCAGAAAGAGTGCTCTGCTCTCCTGCAGATTGTGCACTGCCGCCATGCCTATATGAAACCTATATAAGAATAACGCCAGTATTTTCATGTAAAGTCAGCATTCTTACGTCCAGAAATATTTTTGAAAAAAAAAAGGATTCAGCTTTTGTATTTCTTGTGATTAGTCTGTCCAAGATTCTCACCTGCACCTCTGTTGCTCTGTCATCTTGTGTGCGTCTTGCGTGGTCTTCCCTCATGGCCGTCATCCTAGGGTGGTCGTCTTGTTCCTGGCGTCTCCCTGGGTGGTCTGGGTGGTCCTCCTGTTCGTGGCGTCTCCCGGGGGGGGGGGGGGGGGGGGGGGGGGGGGGGGGGGGGGGGGGGGGGGGGGGGGGGGGGGAGCTGCAAGGAGGACGCGAGGAAGACCGGCAGCGAGACAACCTGTATCCGTGGTTGTGTGTGTGCGTGGTGTGTATGCGCGCGTGTGTGTGTGTGTGTGCGCGCGCGCGCGCGCGTGCATGTGTGTGATTGCGAGTGCGCATGCGTGTGAGAGCGTGCGCGAGCGCACTCGTACAGGTCTGCGAGGGTACAAAATCATGAGTAAATAGTCAAAAACATATACACATTTATAAATCCTCTTCTCAAATATATTGTAGTTTTTGAAAGAGTAAGTAAAAATACAGTGAATTACGATCTTCCCCCACCTCCACCCCACCCCCCCGAAAGAAAATATAATAAGCTAATAAATGAAAAAACGAATTGAAATAATTTATTGAAACTTGGAAACAAGAACTAAAAGTAATAATAAACAACTATATAAGACAGGGCCAACTACTGACGAACCGATACAGGCCAAAAGAGAAAAATAGGGCAGAGAAAAAGGAGAGCGGGCGCCGAAGGTAGCGGAGGGGGGAGGGGGTCGGGGGTCGGAAGAAGCTGGAAGAGAGACGAGGCATGACCTAGCTCCTTACATTGAATTTTTTTTCAAAGGTTGATTGCAGCGTGAATGCAGATCGTATGTTTTCAGCATACTGATAGACATTTTCCCACTAACAGAATGACATTGGTGTACACATATTTTCCACGTGGACAGATTGAACTGATCACACCAGAGCATCAGTGACTGACAACCTTAGCCTAATACTTGTGTCTACATGCTCGACGAAATTCCAAAACTCATTAACAGCTGGACAATTATAGAAATAATGTTAAAAAAAATCCACCGCATCAGCACAATATGAGCATTGATTATTTTCTCGTATTTTCATTTTGTTCAACATAATATTTGCAGGGTAGATATTGTGGAACACTTTCCAGTGAAGGACATCTTTTTTAGTATGCAGTCTTTTTATGACCACTATCTTATCTCTTTTTTTGTTGTTGTTGTTGCCGTTTGTTGTGTTTTTGTTTTTAACTGTGCATAGTCTGTATGTTCTCTTACAAATGGACATATTCTTGGTGATTTTAATTTTGGGCGTTTGAGACCAAGTGTCTCGGTTTGTTAACGTAATGTGTGGTGTACCGACACTCTCACTCTGACAATGTTCTGCTTATACAAACATACATAACATACATAAAGCAAGTTTTTTTGTTGTTGTTGTTTTCTTTGGGGGGGGGGGTCCTCCAACCCCACATTTTAAAAAAATGTTTAAGTCGGGCCTCCATTTCCCTATTTTTCCCGCTTTTTTTCCCCCTGAAAACCGACTTATACTCATTGTATGTGGTCTTCCGTCTAACAGATGGGACACATTCGTTTGCTGTTTTAGTGTCTTAACTTTCGATACAATGCGTCTGGGTTTATTCATTTAGTAATGTGTGGTGCACCGGCTTTCATTCATTATTGGATGCAATACACACACGCGCCTCATCCCTTCTCCCGTCTCCTCACCACCCCCACGACTGCTCTCCCTCTGTGTGTGTGTGTGTGTGTGTGTGTCTGTGTGTGCGAGTGTGCGTGCGTGCGTGCGCGCACGCGTGTGTGTAGAAAGACGCTGTTCTTCAAATGCCAAACTGATACACTTTCGACACTCAAACGCAGTGAACTATCTGTGAACAACGTCTCCACTACACTGTTGTCTCATTTCTGCTCCTCTTCTTGGCATCTCGTCCCATGCCCCCCCCCCCCCCCCCCCCCCCCCCCCCCCCCCTTTTTTTTTTCTTTTGGTGGGGGTCCAACCGGACCATGGACAACGGTCACACAGATCCATTTTCTTTTTTTTTTTTCATTTGGAACATTAATTTCTCTCTCGCACTTTCCACCAACACAGCAGTAAGCGGGCAGACTACTCGGCATCGCCTACATGCCGCCGCCTTGCGTTCCAGGCGTCCGGTGAAGAAGCCCATGCTGACTGCAGGTCACAGGGCACGCCGACTTGCTTGGTGCCAGGACCATTTGAGGTGGACTCTCGTGCTCATTGGGGTCATGTCCTGTTCACCGACGTATCGCGCTTCATGGTTAGCCCCCAAAACGGCCGCATCAGGGTGTGGCGGCGCCCACAGGAGCAGCTGCAAGATGATGCTATCCAGGAGGCGGTTGCTTTTGGAGGTGGCTCCATTATGGTTTGGGGAAGCATCAGCCGACACTACAGGACTCCTCTCTACCATGTGGAGGGCATGCTCAATGGGCAGCGCTACCTGCAGAGATCTTACAGCCTCTGGTCACAGCGACCCTCCAGCAGATCAGACCCCAAGCTGTCCTCCAGGATGACAACGCCACACCACACCGCTGCAGGGCTGTCAACACTTTCATTCAGGAAGCTGGGATCACCAGGATGGCATGGCCTGCGAATAGTCCAGATCTCAATCCAATCGAGAACATCTGGGGAGAACTTGGCCGGCGAGTCCATGCAAACCGCCCACGTCCAGCTAATCGGGAACAGCTGCTGCACGTCCTGCAACAGGAGTGGGAAAACATCCCCTAGGCCGTCATCGCAAACACCATCAACTCCATGAGGGAGCCCTGTCTCGATTGTGTTGCTGCGCGGGGTGGGCACCGCTGTCTCGATTGTGTTGCTGCACGGAGTGGACGCATCCGTTTTTGAACAGATTAAAGAAACATGTTTGTGGATTTTCTTTTCCCAGGGTGGGTCTCTTTCCATTGCTTTATCATTGCAAAAAACATTACGCAATCAAATGAAATTGTTTTAATTTGATTCACAAGGGTTACAATTAATATCTGTACACATGAAACATTTTTGGATTCGCGCGTGTTGCATCTGTCAGATTGCAAGTGGTCCTTAACTTATGTTGAAGTCTGTATATATACACCCACACGTTTCTCCAATCTTTCAAAAAAATCTAAATAAAAAAAAAAAAAAAAAGACTCGTCTGTTCTCTCTCTCATGTACACCCCGCCCCCCTCTCTCTCTCCCCCACCGTCACGTCACCTCCCCCAATCATCTATCCATCCCCGTCGTCCCCCCTCCTTCGTAGATGAGAAAGGCTGACCTGAACTTCAGTTTTCTCTCTACCCCCTCCAACCAACCTGGCCCCCTCCCTCCACCCCAGCCCCAGCCCTCCCCCCCCCCCCCCCCCCCCTTCTGTCTTTCCGAATTAACTTCCAATGAAGGAAATACATATATGTTTAGGTTGTCCGTGTTTCGGTTATTCCTCCTCATCCCCACTGTCGGGGTCCTCCTCCTATTGTTTCCCCCCTTTTTTTTTTTTTTTTTTTTAAAGAAAATAATGATATATGTAAATATAATTATCAACACATATATACAGATAATAGAAAAAAAATGTAATGATAAAAAAACATTTACAACTTTCCGTCATTCTCTCTACATTCATACTGGACCGAAAGCATGCATGGTTGTTCTCGGCCACGGAACCTGCAACAAAAGCATGCTGACTTGCCCTATGCCACGGAACCTGCAAACGAATGCATGCCCAGTTGTCCTCGGCCACGGAACCTGCACCAAAGCATGAACAGTTGTCCTCTGCCACTTAACCTGCAACCAATGCATGCATAGTTGTCCTCAGCCACGGAACCTGCAACGAAAGCATTCACAGTTGTCCTCGGCCCGGACGGACCTGCGACGAAACCATGCACAGTTGCCCTCGGTCACGGAACCTACAACGAAAGCATTCACAGTTGTCCTTGGAAACGGAATATGCAACCAAAGCATGCACAGTTGTCCAAGGCCACGAACCCTACGACCCAAGCATGCACAGCTGTCTCCGCCAACGGAACCTGCAACGAAAACATTCACAGTTGTCCTCTGCCCTGGAACCTGCAAGGAAAAACATGCACAGTTGTCCTCTGCCCTGGAACTGCAACGTAAACATGCACAGTTGTCCTCTGCCCTGGAACCTGCAACGAAAACATGCACAGTTGTCCTCTGCCCTGGAACCTGCAACGAAAAACATGCACAGTTGTCCTCTGCCCTGGAACCTGCAACGAAAACATGCACAGTTGTCCTCTGCCCTGGAACCTGCAACGTAAACATGCACAGTTGTCCTCTGCCCTGGAACCTGCAACGTAAACATGCACAGTTGTCCTCTGCCCTGGAACCTGCAACGAAAACATGCACAGTTGTCCTCTGCCCTGGAACCTGCAACGTAAACATGCACAGTTGTCCTCTGCCCTGGAACCTGCAACGAAAACATGCACAGCTGTCCTCTGCCCTGGAACCTGCAACGAAAACATGCACAGCTGTCTCCGCCAACGGAACCTCCAACGAAAACATGCACAGTTGTCCTCTGCCCTGGAACCTGCAACGAAAACATGCACAGTTGTCCTCTGCCCTGGAACCTGCAATAAAAGCATGCACAGTTGTCCTCCACCACCTACCCTGCAACGAAAACATGCACAGTTGTCCTCTACCACCTATCCTGCAACGAAAACATGCACAGTTGTCCTCTCTGCCTGGAACCTGCAACGAAAACATGCACAGTTGTCCTCTGCCCTGGAACCTGCAACGAAAACATGCACAGTTGTCCTCTGCCCTGGAACCTGCAACGAAAACATGCACAGTTGTCCTCTGCCCTGGAACCTGCAATAAAAGCATGCAGTTGTCCTCCACCACCTACCCTGCAACTAAAACATGCACAGTTGTCCTCTACCACCTATCCTGCAACTAAAGCATGCACAGTTGTCCTCTACCACCAACTAAAGCATGCACAGTTGTCCTCAACAACAAAGCATACTCGGTTGTCCTCTGCTACGTAATCTGCAGTTAAAAAATACAGTTATCCTCTGCCACGGAACCTGCAATAAAAGCATGCACATCTGTCCTCTTCAACGTAATCTACAATGAAAGCATGCACAGGTGTCCTCCTCTACCACTGCCACGGAACCTGCATTGAAAGCATGCACAGTTGTCCTTACACGTAACTTGTAATGAAACAGTGCACAGTTGTCCTCTTCACGTACCCTGCACTGAAAGCATGCACAGTTCTCCTCTGCCACGTAACCTGAAAAGAAAACATGCACAGTTGTCTTCTGGCTCGTGACCTGCGATGAAAGCATGTAGAGTTGTCTTGTCCCACGTAACCTGCAATGAAAGCATGCACAGTTCTCCGCTATAACACAACCTGCAATAAACGCATGTACAGTTATCCTCGGACACGTACCCCCTAATGAAAGAATGCACAGTTGTCCTCGGCACGTAGCACACTTGTCCTTTGCCTGGTAACCTGCAATTTGACCATGCACAGTTCCCTCTACCACCCTAACCTGAAATAAAAGCATGCACAGTTGTCCTCTGCCACCTAGCCTGCAATAAAAGCATGCACAGTTGTCCTCTTGCCACCTAACCTGCAATAAAAGCATGCACAGTTGTCCTCTGCCACCTAACCTGCAATAAAAGCATGCACAGTTGGCTCTGCCACCTACCTGCAATAAAAGCATGCACAGTTGTCCTCTTGCCACCTAACCTGCAATAAAAGCATGCATAGCTGTCCTCTGCCACCTAACCTGCAATAAAAGCATGCACAGTTGGCCTCTGCCACCTACCCTGCAATAAAAGCATGCACAGTTGGCCTCTGCCACGTACCCCACAATAAAAGCATGCACAGTTGTCCCCTGCCACGTAACCTGAAATCAAAGCATGCATAGCTGTCCTCTGCCTAGAAACCTGCAATCAACGCATGCACAGTTGTCCTCTGCCACGAAACCTGCAATGGGAGCATGCACAGTTGTCCTCTGCCACTACCACGTAGCCTGCAATGAAAGCATGCACAGTTGTCCTCTGCCTCGTAACCTGCAATGAAAGATAGCACAGTTGTCCTCTGTTACGTAATCTGGAATAAAAGAATGCACAGTTGTCCGCTGTCACTTAACCTCCAAAGAAAGCCTCCAGAGTTGTCCGCTAGCACAGTAACCTGTAATGAAAGCATGCACAGTTGCCCTCTGCCACGTAACCTGCAATGAAAGCATGCACAGCTGTCCTCTGCCACTGCCACATAACCTGCAATGAAAGTATGCACAGGTGTCCTCTGCCAGGTAACCTGCAAAGAAAGCATCCACAGTTGTCCTCTGCCACTTGAGCTGCAATGAAAACACGCACAGTTGCGACACAACCTGCAGTGAAAGCATGCACAATAGTCGTCTGCCTCTGCCACATAACCTGCAATGAAAGAATGGACAGTGGTCATCTGTCAAGTAACCTTCAATGAAAGCATGCAGTTGTCCTCTGCCTCGTAATCTGCAATTAAAGCATGCACAGTTGTCTTCTGCCACGCAACCTGCAATGAAAGCATGCACAGTCGTCCTCTGCCAGGTAAGCTGCAATGAAAGCACACATGCACAGTTGTCTTCTGCCACGCAACCTGCAATTAAAGCATGCAGTTTGTCCTCTGCCACGTAAAAATATATGCAATCAAAGTAAGCACAGCTCTCCTCGGCCACGTAACCTGCAATGAAAGCATGCACAGTTGTCTTCTGCAACGCAACAATGCAATGAAAGCATGCAGTTGTAGTTGTCCTCTGCCACGTAACCTGCAATGAAGGCATGCACAGTTGTCCACTGCCACGTAGCCTGCAATGAAAGCATGCAGTTGTCCTCTACCACGTACCCTGCAATGAAACCCTGCACATGTCCTCTGCCACGTAACCTGCAATGAAAGAATGCACAGTTGTCCTTTGCAACGTAACCTGCAAAGGAAGCATGCACAGTTGTCTTACGCCACGTATCCTCCAAAGAAAGCATACAGAGTTGACCTCTGCCACGTAACCTGCAATGAAGGCATGCACAGTTGTTCTCTGCCTCGTAAACCTACAAAGAAAGCATTCACAGTTGTCCTCTGCCACGTAGCCTGCAATGAAAGAAATGCACAGTTGTCCTCTGCCACCAACCCTGCAAAGAAAGCATAAACAGTTTTTCTTTCTGCCACTTAACCTGCATTGAAAGCATGCAAAGTTGTCCTTGCCACGTAGCCTGCAATGAAAGCATGTTCGGATGTCCTCTGCCACGTAACCCGCAATGAAAGCATACACAATTGTCATCTGCCACGTAACGTGCACAAAAAGAATGCACAACTGTCCTCTGCCATGTAACCTACAATGAAAGCATGCATAGATGTCTGCTGCCACGCAACCTGCAAGGAAAGCATGCACGGTTGTCCTCTGTCACGCAACCTGCACTGAAAGCATGCAAAGTTGTCCTCTGCCACGCAATCTGCAACACAAGCATGCAGAGTTGTCTTCTGTCACATAACCTGTAATCAAAGAATGCATAGTTGTCTTATACCACTTAACTTGCAATAACATCGTGCATAGTTGTCCTGTGTCACGTAACCTGCAATGAAAGCACGTAGAATTGTCCTCACGCAATGCCATGTAACCTGCAAAGAAAGAAAGCATGCACAGTTGTCCTCTGCCACGTAACCTGCGATGAAAGCATGCACAGTTGTCCACTGCCACGTAACCTGCAATGAAAGCATGCACAGTTGTCCTCTGCCACGTAACCTGCGATGAAAGCATGCACAGTTGTCCACTGCCACGTAACCTGCAATGAAAGCATGCACAGTTGTCCTTAGCCATGTAACTTGCAATGAAAGCATGCACGGTTGTCCTCTGCCACGTAACCTGCGATGAAAAACTTGCACAGTTGTCCTCTGCCACGAACCTGCAATGAAAGCAATGAAAACATGCAGTTTGTCCTCGGAAGTGCAACCTGCAATAAAAACTGCACAGTTGTCCTTTATCACGTACCCTGCAAAAGAAGGCATGCACACTTGTCATGTACCCTCCAATGAAAACATTCACAGTTGTCCTCTGCCACGTAACCTGCAATGAAAGCATGCGCAGTTCTCTGCTGCTGCTACGTAACCTGTACAAAAAGCATGCACAGTTGTTCTTTGCCGGGTAACCTGCAATTTAACAATCCAGTTGTCCTCTGCGACGTAACCTGCAATAAAAGCATGTAAATTGTCCTCTGCCATGTACCCTGCACTAAAAGTATGCACAGTTGTCCTCTTCCAAGTAACCTACAATCAAAGCATGCACAGTTGTCCTCTGCCACGAAACCTGCGATGAAAGCATGCACAGTTGTCCTCTACCACTACCACGTAATCTGCAAGGAAAGCATGCACAGACGCCCTCTGCCTCTCCTAAGTAACCTGCAATGAAAACATGCACAGTTGTCCGCTGTCACGCAAGCTCCAAAGAAAGCATGCAGTTGTCTGCTACCACGAAATTGCAATGAAAGCATGTACAGTTGTCCGCTGTCACCCAAGCTCCAAAGAAAGCATGCAGTTGTCTGCTACCATGTAAATTGCAATGAAAGCATGCACAGTTGTGTTCTACCACGTAACCTTCAATGACAGCATGCACTGTTGTCCTCTACCGCTGCCACATAACCTGCAATGAAAACATGCAGAGTTGTCCTCTACCTCTGCCACATACCTGCAATGAAAACATGCACAGTTGTCCTCTGCCACATAACCTGCAATGAAAACATGCACAGTTGTCCTCTACCTCTGCCACATAACCTGCAATGAAAGCATGCACAGTTGTCCTCTGCCACTGCAACATAACCTGCAATGAAAGCATGCACAGTTGTCCTCTGCCACTGCAACATAACCTGCAATGAAAACATGCACAGTTGTCCTCTGCCACATAACCTGCAATGAAAACATGCACAGTTGTCCTCCTCTACCTCTGCACATAACCTGCAATGAAAGCATGCACAGTTGTCCTCTGCCACTGCAACTTAACCTGCAATGAATAAATGCGCAGTTGTCCTCTGCCAATAAACATACAATAAA
Source organism: Conus betulinus (assembly GCA_016801955.1). Taxonomy (NCBI): domain Eukaryota; kingdom Metazoa; phylum Mollusca; class Gastropoda; order Neogastropoda; family Conidae; genus Conus; species Conus betulinus. The sequence goes on along the minus strand of JADBJO010000704.1, from coordinate 90,983 downwards.
AGTAACAACAGTTGTCCTCTGCAACAATCTGGAATGAAAACATGCCCACTTGTCCTCTGCCACGTAGCCTGCAATGAAAGCATGCATACTTGTCCTCTTCCACGTAAAATACAATACAATCATGCCCACTTGTCCTCTGCAACGCAATCTGCAATAAAATGCAAGCAAAGTTGTCCTCTGCCACGTAACCTGCGATTAAAGCATGCAAAAATGTTCTCTGCCTCGTATCCTACAATGAAAGCATACACAAGTCAAGTCAAGTCAAGTCAAGTCTTTTATTATCTCAATTTGAGAAATTAATTTGTGGTCACACACATTCACAGCAAATAACAATAATTTAGCCACATTACCCATTTTCTCACATATGACATACATTCATATAGAGGAATTTGGATTTCAATTGAACATCTTCTCGGTTCATGAAATCAATGGACAGGGGAATAAAACTTTGTTTAAATCTGACACTTCTGCATTTAACCGATCGATATCTTCGTCCTGACTGAAGAAGTCATACTGATTTGCAAGAACGTGGGTCTGGTCACACGTAATCTTCTTCGCTTTACAAACAACACGGCACCTGTATAGCTCACTCAAATCAATGCATGCACAGTCGTCTTCTGCCATGTAACCTGCAATGAAGGCATGCACATTTGTTCTCTGCCCCGTACCCTGCAATGAAAGCATGCACAGTTGTCCTCTGCCTTGTAACCTGCAATGAAAACATGCACAGTTCCCCTCTGCCACGTAACCTGCAATGAAAGCATGCACAGTTGTCCTCTCCAATGCCACGTAAATTGCATTTGATACAATCCACAGTTGTCCCTTGCCTTGTACCCTGCAAAGAAAGCATAAACAGTTTTCTTCTGCCACTTAACCTGCAAAGAAAGCATGAACACTTTTCCTCCTCTGCACGTAACCTGCAATCAAAGAATACACAGTTGTCCACTGCCGCGCAACCTGCAATACAACCATGCACAATTGTCCTCTCCAATGCCATGTAACCTGTAACCTGCAATGAAAACAACAGCTCCACGTGTTGCAAGGAAAGCATGCATGCACAGTTGTCATCTCCAATTCCACGTAAATTGCAATGAAAGCATGCACTGCAGTCCTCCGCCATGTAACCTTCGATGAAAGCATGCACAGTTGTTCTATGCCCCGTAGCTGCAATGAAAACATCCACACAGCTCCCCTCTGCCACGTCACCTGCAATGAAAGCATGCACAGTTGTCCTCTCCAATGCCACGTAACCTGCAATGAAAGCATGTACAGTTGTCCTCCGCCACGTAACCTGCAATGAAAGCATGCACAGTTGTCCTCTACCACGTACCTGCAAAAGAAAGCATGCACAGTTCCCTCTGCCACTTAACCTGCAAAACAGCATGCACAGTTATCCTGTCCAATGCCACCTAACCTGCAATAAAGCATGCACACTGTCCTCTGCCATGTAACCTGCAATGAATGCATGCACAGTTGTCCTCTGCCACGTAACCTGCAATGAATGCATGCACAGTTGTCCTCTGCCATGTAACCTGCATTCAAAGAGTGTACAGTTGCCCTCTGCCACATAAACCACAATGAAAGCATGCACAGTTTTCGTCTGCCACTTAACCTGCAAATAAGCATAAACACTCGTCCTCTGCCACGTAGACTGCAACCAAAGAATGCACAGTTGTCCTCTGCCACGTACTCTGCATGAAAAGCATGCACAGTTGTCCTCGGCCAAGTAACCTGCAGTGAAAGCATGCACAGTTGTCTTCTGCCACGAAAACCTGCAATCAATGCATGCACAGTTGTCCTCTGCCAAGTGACCTGCATTCAAAACATGTACAGTTGCCCTCTGCCACGTAACCTGCAATGAAAGCATGCACAGTTGTCCTCTTCCACGTAACCTGCAATGAAAAACATGCACATTTGTCCTCTGCCTCGTAACCTCCAATGAAAACATGCACATTTGTCCTCTGCCTCGTAACCTGTAATGAAAACATGCACAGTTGTCCTCTGCCACATAACCTACAACGAAACAACCATGCACAGTTGTCCTCTCCAATGGCACGTAACCTGCAATGAAAGCAGGCACATTTGTCCTCTACCACATAACCTGCAATAAACGTATATACAGTTTTCTTCCGCCATGTATCCTGCACAAAAAGAATGAGCACTTGTCCTCTGCCACGTAACTGCAATGCAAGCATGCACAGTTGTCCTCTCCATTGCTACGCAACCTGCACTGAAAACATGCACAGTTGTCCTCCGCCAAGTAACCTGCAATCAAAGCATGCAATTGTCCTCTGCCACGTAACCTGCATTCAAAGCATGCAGTTGTGTTCCGCCACGTAACCTGCAATGAAAGCATGTACAGGTGTCCTCGGCGACGTACCCCGCAATAAAAGAGCATACACAGTTGTCCTCTGCCACGGTCCCGGTAATGAAAGCATGCACAGTTGTCCTCTGCCACGTAAGCTGCAATGATAGCATGTACAGGTGTCCTCTGCCACGTAACCTGCAATCAAAGAGCATGCACAGTTGTCCTCTGCCATGTAACCTACAATGAAAGCACGCACAGTTCTCCTCTGCCACGTAACCTGCAATGACAGCATGCACAGTTGTCCTCTGCCACGTAACCTGCAATGGAAAGCATGCACAGTTGTCCTCTGCCACGTAACCTGCAATGAAAGCATGCACAGTTGTCCTCTGCAAAGTAACCTGTAATGAAAGCACAGTGTGTCCTCTGCAAAGTAACCTGTAATGAAAAGCATGCACAGTTGTCCCTCTGCCTCGAACCCTGCAATGAAAACACGCACAGTTGCCGACTGCCAAGTAACCTGCAATGAAAGCATGCATGCACAGTTGTCCCTCTGCCTCGAACCCTGCAATGAAAGCATGCACAGTTGTCCTCTGCCTCGGACCCTGCAATGAAAGCATGCACAGTTGTTCTCTGCCAGTAACCTGCAATGAAAGCATGCACAGTTGTTCTCTACCACTTGAGCTGCAATGAACACATGCACAGTTGTCCTCTGCCTCATAACCTGCAATGAAAACATGCACAGTTGTTCTCTGCCAAGCCAACCCTGCAATGAAAGCATGCACAGTTGTTCTCTACCACTTGAGCTGCAATGAACACATGCACAGTTGTCCTTTCCCACTGCAACATAACCTGCAATGAAAGACGTCCTCTGCCTCTGCCACATAACCTGCAATGTATAAATGTGCAGTTGTCCTCTTTATAGTAACCTACAATGAAAGAAAGAACAGCTGTCCTCTGCAACATAATCTGGAATGAAAGCATGCCCACTTGTCCTCTGCCACGTATCTGCAATGAAAGCATGCATACTTGTCCTCTTCCACGTAACGTACAATACGATCATGCACTCTTGTCCTCTGCAACGCAATCTGCAATAAAATGCGCGCACAGCTGTCCTCTGCCACGTAACCTGCGATCAAAGCATGCAAAAATGTTCTCTGCCTCGTACCCAGCTATGAAAGCATACACAGTTCTCTTCTGCCATTTAACCTGCAATGAAAGCATGCACAGTTGTTCTCTGCCCCGTACCCTATAATGAAAGCATGCACAGTTGTCTTCTGCCACGTAGCCTGCAATGAAAGCACGCACAGTTGTTTCCGGCCTCGTAACCTGCAATGAATGCATGCACAGTTGTCCTCTCCAATGCCACATAAAATTGCAATGATACAATCCACAGTTGTCCCTTGCCTTGTGCCCTGCAAAGAAAGCATAAACAGTCTTCTGCCACCTAACCTGCAAAGAAAAGCGTGAACACTTGTCCTTTGCCACGTAACCTGCAATCAAAGAATGCACAGTTGTCCTCTCCAATGCCATGTAACCTGCAATGAAAACATGCACAGCAGTTCTATGCCCCTTATATGTAATGAAAGCACACACAGTCGTCTTCTGCCACGTAACCTGCAATGAAAGCATGCACACTTGTCCTCTGCTCGTAAGCTGCAATGAAAAAAACATCCACTGCTCCCCTCTGCCACGTAACCTACAATGAAAACATGCACAGTTGTCCTCTCCAATGCTACGTAAGCTGCAATGAAAGCATGCACAGTTGTCCTCTACCACGTACCCTGCAAAGAAAGCATGCAGTTGTCCTCTGCCACTTAGCCTGCAAAGAAAGCATGCACAGTTGTCCCCTGCCACTTTACCTCCAAAGAAATCATGCACAGCTGTCCTCTCCAATGCCACCTAACCTGCAGCTAAACCATGCACAGTTGTCCTCTGCCAGGTAACCTGCAATGAAAGCATGCACAGTTGTCCTCTGTCACGTACCCTGCAAAGAAAATATGTATAGTTATCCTCGGTCGAGTAACCTGCAATCAAAGAATGCACAGTTCTCCTCTGCCACGTAACACGCGATGAAAGCATGCGCAGTTGTCCTCTCCAATGCCTCGTAACCTGCATTGAAACCATGCACAGTTGTCCTATGCCTCGTAACCTGCAATGAAAGCATGCACAGTTCTCCTCTGCCAAGTACCCTGAAAAGAAAGCATGAACACTTTTCGTCTGCTACTTAACTGCAAACAAATCATAAACACTCGTCCTCTGCCACGTAACCTGCAACCAAGAATGCACAGTTATCTGTGCATTGTACCCTGCAAGGAAAACATGCACAGTTGTCCTCTCCAATGCCATGTAAACCTGCTATAAAAGCATGAACAGCTGCGTCACCTGCCATGTAACCCGCAATGAAATCATGCACAGCTGTCCTCTGCCACGCAAGCTGGAATGAAAGCATACACAGTTGTGTCTCTGCCACGAAACCTGCAATGAAAGCGTGTACAGTTGTCATCTGCCATGTAACCTACAATGAAAGCATCCACGTAACCTGCAATAACAGAGCATGCACAGTTCTCCTCTGCCACGCAACCTGGAATGAAAGCATGCACAGTTGTCCTCTGCCACTTAACCTGCAATGAAAGCATGCACACTTGTCCTCTGCCACGTAACCTGCAATGAAAGCATACACAGTTGTGTCCTCTACCACATGCCCTGCAAAGAAAGCATACAAAGTTGTCCTCTGCCACTTAACCTGCAAAGAAAGCATGCACAGTTGTCCTCTGCCACGTAACCAGATATGAAAACATGCACAGTTCTCTCTGCTGCCACTTTCCTGCAAAGAACGCATGCATGGTTGTCCTCTCCAATGCCACCTAACCTGCAATGAAAGCATGCAGAGTTGTCCTCTGCCAAGTAACCTGCAATGAAAGCATGCACAGTTGTCTTCTGTCACGTACCCTGCAAAGAAAGCATGCACAGTTGTCCCTTGCCAAGTAACCTGCAATCAAAGAATGCACAGCTCCCCTCTGCCACGTAACCTGCAATGAAAGCATGTACAGTTGTCCTCTCCAATGCCACGTAACCTGCAATGACAACATCCACAGTTCCCCTCTGCCACGTAACCTGCATTGAAACCATGCACAGTTGTCCTCTGCCACGTAACCTGCAACGAAAGCATGCGTAGTTGTCCTCTGCATCGTAACCTGCAATCAAAGCATGCACAGTTGTCCTCTGCCAAGTACCCTGAAAAGAAAGCATGCACACTTTTCGTCTGCTACTTAACCTGCAAAGAAATCATAAACACTCGTCCTCTGCCACGTAACCTGCAACCAAGAATGCACAGGTATCTCTGCCATGTAACCTGCAATGAAAGCATGCACAGTTGTCCTCACCAATGCCGTGTAACCTGGAATGAAAGCATGCACAGTTGTCATCTGCCATGTAACCCGCAATGAAAGCATGCACAGTTGTCCTCTGCCACACAACCTGGAATGAAAGCATGCACAGTTGTCCTCTGCCAAGCAACCTGCAATGAAAGCGTGTACAGTTGTCATCTGCCACATAACCTACAATGAAAGCATCCACGTAACCTGCAAATAAAAGAGCATGCACAGTTCTCCTCTGCCTCGAAACCTGCAATGAAAGCATCCTCAGTTGTCCTCTGCCAAGTAACCTGCAATGAAAGCATAAACAGTTCGTCCTCTGCCACGTAACCTGCAATGAAAGCATGCACACAGTTGCCCTCTGCCATGTAACTTGCAATAAAAGCATAAACAGTCGTCCTCTGCCACGTAACCTGCAATGAATGCATGCACAGTTGTCCTCTGCCAAGTAACCTGCAATGCAAACATACATTGTCCTCTGCCTCGTAACCCTCAATAAAAACATCCACAATGCACAACCTGCAATGAAAGCATCCACAGTTGTCCTCTGCCACGTAATCTGCAATCAAAGAATGCACAGTTGTCCTCTGCCACGAAACCTGCAATGAAAGCATGCACAGTTGTCCTCTCCAATGTCATGTAGCCTGCAATGAAAGCATGCACAGTTGTCTTCTGCCAGGCAACCTGCAGTGAAAGCATGCACAGCTGTCATCTGCCACGTAATCTGCAATGAAAGCATGCATAATTGTTCTCTGTCACGTAACCTGCAATGAAAGCATGCACAGTTGTCATTTGCAATGCCATGTAACCTGTAATGAAAGCAAGCCCAGTTGTCCTCTGCTAACTAAACCTGCAATGAACCATACACAGCTGTCCTCTCCAATGCCACATAAACTGAAATGACAACATCCACAATTCCCCTCTGCCACGTAACCTGCATTGAAACCATGCACAGTTGTCCTCTGCCACGTAACCTGCAATGAAAGCATGCACAGTTGGCCTCTGCCTCGTAACCTGCAAAGAAAGCATGCATAGTTGTCCTCAGCCAAGCACCCTGAAAAGAAAGCATGCACACTTTTCGTCTGCCACTTATCCTGCAAAGAAAGCATAAACACTTGTCCTCTGCCACGTAACCTGCAACCAAGAATACACAGTTGTCTCTCCCACGTACCCTGTAATGAACGCATGCACAATTGTCCTCTCCAATGCCATGTAACCTCCAATGAAAGCGTGCACAGTTGTCATCTGCCATGTAACTTGCAATGAAAGCATGCACAGTATGCATAGTAGTAGTTGTCTCCACTAACCTGCAATGAAAGCATGTACAGTTGTCATCGCCACGTAACCTGCAATAAAACAGCATGCACAGTTCTCCTCTGCCTGGTAACCTGCAATGAAAACTTGCGCAGTGCCTCTGCCTGGTAACCTGCAATCAAAACTGCTGCCTGGTAACCTGCAATCAAAACATGCGCAGTTGTCCTCTGCCTCGTAACCTGCAATCAGTCATGCACAGTTGTCCTCTGCCAGATAACCTGCAATGAAAACATCCCCAGTTGTCCTCTGCCTCGTAACCTGCAATGAAAGCATGCATAGTTGTCCTCTGCCAAGTACCCCCCGAGACGAAAGCATGCACAGTTTTCGTCTGCCACTTTACCTGCAAAGAAAGCATAAACACACTCGTCCTCTGCCACGAAACCTGCAATGAAAAAATGGACAGTTATCTCTGCCACGTACCCTGCAATGAAAGCATGCACAGTTGTCCTCTCCAATGCCATGTAACCTGCAAAGAAAGCATACACAGTTGTCTTCTGCCACGCAACCTGCAATCAAAGCATGCACAGTTGTTCTCTGCCACGTCACCTGCAATGAAAGCATGTACAGTTGTCATCTGCCTCGTAACCTGCAAAGAAAGCATGCATAGTTGTCCTCTGCCATGTAACCTGCAATCAAAGCATGCACAGTTGTTCTCTGCCACGTAACCTGCAATGAAAGCATGTACAGTTCTCACCTGCCACGTAACCTGCAATGAAAGTATGCACAATTGTCCTCTGCCTCGTAACCTGCAAAGAAAGCATGCATAGTTGTCCTCTGCCAAGTACCCTGAAAAGAAAGCATGCACACCTTTCGTCTCCCACTTAATCTGCAAAGAAAGCATGAACACGCGTCCTCTGCCACGTAACCCTGCAACCACGAATACACAGGTGTCTCTGCCACGTACCCTGCAATGAAAGCATGCACAGTTGTCCTCTCCAATGCCATGTAACCTGCAATGAAAGCATGCACAGTTGCCATCTGCCAAGCAACCTGCAATGAAAGCATGTGCAGTTGTCAGTTGCCACGTACCCTGCAATAAAAGAGCATGCACTGTTCTCCTCTGCCACTTAACCTGCAATGAAAGCATGCACAGTTGTTCTCTGCCACGTAACCTGCAATGAAAGCATGCACAGTTGTCCTCTGCCTCGTAACCGGAAACATGCACAGTTCTCCTCTGCCAAGTAACCTGCAATGAAAGCATGCACATATGTCCTCTGCCACGTAACCTGCAATAAAAGCATGCACAGTTTTCTTCTGCCAGGTAACCTACAAACAAAGAATGAACAGTTGCCCTCTGCCACGCAACCCGCAATGAAAGCATGCACAGTTGTCCTCTGCCAAGTAACCTGCAATGCAAACATACACAGTTGTCCTCTGCCTCGTACCCCTCAATGAAAACATCCACAGCTCCTCTCTGCCACGTACACTGCAATAAAAACATGCACAGTTGTCCTCTCCAATGCCACGTAACCTGCAATGAAAACATGCACAGTGTCCTCTACCACGTAACCTGCAATGAAAACATGCACAGTTGTCCTCTGCCACGTAACCTGCAATGAAAACATGAACGATTGTCCTCTGCCTCGTACCTGCATGAAAAAAACAGCCCAGTGTCCTCTGCCTCGTAAGCTGCAATGAAAACATGCACAGTTGTCCTCTGCCACGTAACCTGCAATGAAGATATGCACAGTGTGTTCTCTGCCTCGTAACCTGCAATGAAAACATGCACAGTTGTTCGCTGCCTAGTAACCTGCAATGAAAACATGCACAGCTGTCCTCTGCCACGTAACCTGCAATGAAAACATGCACAGTTGTTCTCTGCCTCGTAACCTGCAATGAAAGCATGCACAGTTGTCCTCTGCCATGGAACTTGAATGAAAGCATGCACAGTTGTCCTCTGCCACGTAACCTGTAATAAAAGCATGAACACTTGTCTTCTGGCACGTACCCTGCAATCAAAGAATGCACAGTTGTCCTCTCCAATGCCATGTAACCTGCAATGACAGCATGCACAGTTCTCCTCTCAAATGGCATGTAACCTGCAATAAAAGCATGCACACATTGTCCTCTGCCAAGTAACCTACAAACAAAGCATGCACAGTTGTCCTCTACCACATAACCTGCAATCGAAGAGCATGTACAGTTGTCCTCTGCCATGTAACTTCCAATGAAAGCATGCTCAGTTGTTTCTCTGCCTCGTAACCTGCAATGAAAGCATGCATAGTTGTCCTCTGCCTCGTAACCTGCAAAGAAACCATGCACAGTTGTCCTCTGCCACGTAACCTGCAATCAAAACATGCACAGTTGTCCTCTGCGACATAACCTGCAATGAAAGCATGCTCAGTTATCCTCTGTCACGTACCCTGCGAAGAAAACATTAACAGTTTTCTTCTGCCACTTAACCTGCAAAGAAAGCATGAACACTTCTCTTCTGCCACGTAACCTGCAATCACAGAATGCGCAGTTGTCCTCTGCCACGTAACCTGCTATGAAAGCATGCACAGTTGTCCTCTGCTTCGTAACCTACAATGAAAACATCCACAGCTGCCCTCTGCCACGTACCCTGCAAAGAAAGCATGCACAGTTGTCCTCTCCAATGCCACGTAACTTGCCACGAAAGCATGCACAGTTTGTCCTCTGCCAAATAACCTGCAATGAAAGCACGCAAAGTTGTCCTGTGCCACGTAACCCGCGATGAAAGCATGCACATATGTCCTCTGCCACGTAACCTGCAATAAAAGCATGCACAGTTTTCTTCTGCCAGGTAACCTACAAACAAAGAATGAACAGGTGCCCTCTGCCACGCAACCCGCAATGAAAGCATGCACAGTTGTCCTCTGCCAAGTAACCTGCAATGCAAACATACACAGTTGTCCTCTGCCTCGTACCCCTCAATGAAACCATCCACAGCTGCCCTCTGCCACGTACACTGCAATAAAACCATGCACAGTTGTCCTCTCCAATGCCACGTAACCTGCAATGAAAACATGAACGGTTGTCCTCTGCCACGTAACCTGCAATGAAAACATACACAGTTGTCCTCTGCCACGTAACCTGCAATGAAAACATGAACGATTGTCCTCTGCCTCGTAACCTGCAATGAAACATGCACAGTGTCCTCTGCCACGTAACCTGCAATGAAAACATGCACAGTGTCCTCTGCCTCGTAACCTGCAATGAAAACATGCCCAGTGTCCTCTGCCTCGTAACCTGCAATGAAAACATGCCCAGTGTCCTCTGCCTCGTAACCTGCAATGAAAACATGCACAGTTGTCCTCTGCCTCGTAAGCTGCAATGAAAACATGCACAGTTGTCCTCTGCCACGTAACCTGCAATGAAAATATGCACAGTGTTCTCTGCCTCGTAGCCTGCAATGAAAACATGCACAGTTGTCCTCTGCCACGTAGCCTGCAATGAAAACATGCACAGCTGTCCTCTGCCACGTAACCTGCAATGAAAACATGCACAGTTGTTCGCTGCCTAGTAACCTGCAATGAAAACATGCACAGCTGTCCTCTGCCACGTAACCTGCAATGAAAACATGCACAGTTGTTCGCTGCCTAGTAACCTGCTATGAAAACATGCACAGCTGTCCTCTGCCACGTAACCTGCAATGAAAACATGCACAGTTGTTCGCTGCCTAGTAACCTGCAATGAAAACATGCACAGCTGTCCTCTGCCACGTAACCTGCAATGAAAACATGCACAGTTGTTCGCTGCCTAGTAACCTGCAATGAAAACATGCACAGTTGTCCTCTGCCACGGAACTTGAATGAAAGCATGCACAGTTGTCCTCTGCCACGTAACCTGTAATGAAAGCATGAACACTTGTCTTCTGGCACGTACCCTGCAAATCAAAGAATGCACAGTTGTCTTCTCCAATGCCATGTAACCTGCAATGAAAGCATGCACAGCTGTCATCTGCCAAGTAACCTGCGACGAAAACATCCACAGCTCCCCTCTGCCATGTAACCTGCAATGACAGCATGCACAGTTCTCCTCTCAAATGCCATGTAACCTGCAATGAAAGCATGCACAATTGTCCTCTGCCACGTAACCTGCAAACAAAGCATGCACAGTTGTCCTCTACCACATAACCTGCAATCGAAGAGCATGTACAGTTGTCCTCTGCCATGTAACTTCCAATGAAAGCATGTACAGTTGTTCTCTGCCACGTAACCTGCAATGAAAGCATGCTCAGTTATCCTCTGTCACGTACCCTGCGAGGAAAACATTAACAGTTTTCTTCTGCCACTTAACCTGCAAAGAAAACATGAACACTTCTCCTCTGCCACGTCATCTGCAATCAGAGAATGCACAGTTGTCCTCTGCCACGTAACCTGCTATGAAAGCATGCACAGTTCTCCTCTCAAATGGCATGTAACCTGCAATGAAACCATGCACAATTGTCCTCTGCCAAGTAACCTACAAACAAAGCATGCACAGTTGTCCTCTACCACATAACCTGCAATCGAAGAGCATGTACAGTTGTCCTCTGCCATGTAACTTCCAATGAAAGCATGCTCAGTGTTCTCTGCCTCGTAACCTGCAATGAAAGCATGCACAGTTGTCCTCTGCCTCGTAACCTGCAAAGAAACCATGCACAGTTGTCCTCTGCCACGTAACCTGCAATGAAAGCATGCTCAGTTGTCCTCTGCCACGTAACCTGCAATGAAAACATGCACAGTTGTCCTCTGCAACATAACCTGCAATGAAAGCATGCTCAGTTATCCTCTGTCACGTACCCTGCGAAAAAAACATTAACAGTTTTCTTCTGCCACGTAACCTGCAAAGAAAGCATGAACACTTCTCTTCTGCCACGTAACCTGCAATCACAGAATGCACAGTTGTCCTCTGCACGTAACCTGCTATGAAAGCATGCACAGTTGTCCTCTGCTTCGTAACCTACAATGAAAACATCCACAGCTGCCCTCTGCCACGTACCCTGCAAAGAAAGCATGCACAGTTGTCCTCTCCAATGCCACGTAACTTGCCACGAAAGCATGCACAGTTGTACTCTGCCAAATAACCTGCAATGAAAGCACGCAAAGTTGTCCTGTGCCACGTAACCCGCGATGAAAGCATGCACATATGTCGTCTGCCACGTAACCTGCAATAAAAGCATACACAGTTGTCCTCTGCGACGTAACCTGCAATGAAAACATGCACAGTTGCCCTCCGCCACGTAACCCTGTCTCACGGAGGCAAACTAAACCTTAAGATAGGACCACTAATCACTGTGAAGGGATGGGCACTGAACCCTACGACAGAAGGACAATGACTGCTACGAAGGGAGACACTGAACCCTATGAGAGGACATTAATCCCTATGAAAGGATAGGCACTAAACCCTATGACAGAAGGACAGTAATCCCTATGAAGGATAGACACCAAACCATATGACAGGATATTAGTCGCTATGAAAGGATAGACATTAAACTTTATGACAGGTCATTATGCACTATGAAAAGATAGACACTAAACCTTATCTCAGGACATGGTATGACTGAAGTTCATTAATCCCTATGAACGAATAGACACAAAACCTATGACAGAACACTAATCGCTGTGAAGCGAGAGACACCCAACCCTATGACAGAGGGACATTAATCGCTACGAAGGGAGAGATACTGAACCCTATGCAGAGAGACATTAATTGCTACGAAGGGAGAGACACTGAACCCTGTGACAGAGGAATATGTTGTCGTTGTTGTTGTTGTCGTCGTCGTCGTCATCGTCCCCTGGCTAAAAGACTCCAGGGATCATCCGAACAACCGAAGTACTTGAATATTATGGTGCAAATGCATCAGCTGGGGATGAGAACATTACGTGTGTGACCGTTTTTTGATCACCCCGCCACGTGGGTAGTCACACTCCGACTTCGGGGGTTTTGGAGACTGATAATGTTATGTAGGAGCTTGTCACAACTGAAGACACAGTCCCCTCATAGCTATGCAGAGCATAACATTTTGATGTACCCAGAGGAATATTAACCGCTACAAAGGGAGAGACACCCGACCCTACGACAGAGGGACATTATCCGTCACGAAGGGAGATACAATGAACCTTATGACACAGGGACATTAAGCGCTACGAAGGGAGAGACACTAAACCCTCAGACGGAGGGACATTAAACGCTACGAAGGGAGACACACTGAACCCTATGACAGGACATTAATTGCTATGAAGGAAGAAACACTAAACCCTTTTAACAGAAGGACATTACTCGCTATTAAAGGTGAGACACTAAACGCTATGACAGGACATTACTGGCTATGAAGGGAGAGACACTAAACCCTATGACTGGACATTAATCCCTACGAAGGGATAGACACTCAACCCTATGACAAGATATTAATCCCTATGAAGGGATAGACACAAGTCCGCTGACAGGACATTAATGGGTATGAAGGAATAGATACTAAACCCGAGGACAGAAGGGAATTAATCGCTATGAAGGGATAGACATTAAACCCGACGACAGAAGGACATTAATCGTTTTGAAGAGATAGACACTGAACGCGATGACAGACGGACCTTAATCGCTAGGAAGGAGAAGTCACTGAACGCAATGACAGACAGACATTCATCGCCAGAGAGGGATAGGTACTGAACGCAATGTTAGACGGGCAATAATCGCTGGGAAGGCATAGACATGACCGTGGTGACAGACGGACATAATCGCTAGGAAGGGATAGACACTGAACCCTATGACGTTAACCGCTACGAGGGGGGGGGGGAGGCATTGAACCCTATGACAGGACATTAATCCCTACGAAAGGATAGGCACTAAACCCTGTGACGGGACATTATTCCCTATGAAGGGATAGACACTAAATCATATGACAGGATATCCATCGCTATCAAATTATAGAGATTAAACCCTATGACAGGACATTATTCCGTAACAAAAGGATAGACACCCAAACCCTATCACAGGACATTTTTTTTTTGGTGACATCAGTTGTCGGATCAATGGAGCACCTAAGGCGGTGATTCCCCCCCTCCCCTCCCTCTTCATCTGCCAAGAAAAAAAAACAAAATGCAAAAAAAAAAAGTAATTTCAACTACTAGTTGTTGGGGTTTTTTTTCGTCCTTCTCTCTCTCTCTCTCTCTCTCTCTTTTTCCCTCTCTCTCCAAGCAGTCCCTTACACACCATGCGTAGTCTGTATGTTCTCTAACAAATGGACATATTCTTGCTGATTTTAGCGTTTTGGTGTTTGATACAAAATGTCTGGGTTTGTTAAGGTTCTAACGTGTGGTGTACTGGCACTCTCACACTGATAATGTGCTGCTTATACAAAGAGAACAACATAAATGAAACAAAGTATTTAATACTTAATAATTTTCTTTCTTTCAAATCTTCCCAGAGAGAGAGAGAGAGAGAGAGAGAGAGAGAGAGAGAGAGAGAGAGAGAGAGAAGACAGACAGAAAGACAGACAGACAGAGATGGATAGACGGACACAGGCGGCATCATAGAGTTGTATGTAGAGTTTGTTACAAATCGTCCCACCAGTTGGCTATTCCCCGAAGAAGAGGCCAGCCTTGCAGCGAAACAAAAGGGTCAACAAGGAAGGCATTAGGAAAGCCAAGAAGCGTGACAACTGGCGTGAAAAGTTGGTTGATTGTGAGTTTGTTTGTTTGTTTACACTTCCCCATTGTTGATCCCACCCCTCCCTCCCTTCCCCAAATCTCTGCTCTCCCCCTCCCAAGCCCACATCTCTCCCCCACTCTCCCTCCTTCCCTTCTTTAACGAGCTTTAGTACTTGGGATAATAGTCTTGGGTTATTCAAAGACTGGCGTTAATAATGGTCGTTTTGTTACAATTAATTCTTTAAGCAAAAAAGGCAGCAATCATAAGGAATAAATAGCACACAATGGTACCAAATATTATAAGTGTATATGTGCCTACGCACGTGTTCGGCACTTACGGATTGCAACTGAGCAACAGAGAGAGAGAAAGATACATACATACATACATACAAACAGGCAGAGAGAGGGACAGACAGGCAGGCAGGCAGACAGACAGACAGACAGAGAACATGGTGCTACTTTGGGCAAGTCATGGGGATCATGTGTTGCGATATTTTCATTTGGCATTAAATACTAAGTTGTTTTTTTTCGTTATTTTGTCCGTCTTTGTTTCACCTGAGGAAGACCTAAAAGGTCGAAACGCGTTGTGTGTTGTCTTGTGACTTGTTTGTCCACGTTTCTCTGGGCGGTTCGCTGACATTTATTTAAGATTTGTTTTATATTTCCGCCTGCAGTCGTTTCACTTTGCAACTAGACCTGTGACAGGACATTATTCTTTAGTAAAGATAGACACTAAACCCTATTACAAGACAAACTATGACAGGAGGACATTAATCCCTATGAACGGATAGACACTAAACCCTGTGATAGGATACTAATCGCTATGAAGGGATAGACGCTGAACCTTAAGAGAGGGACATTAATCCCTATGGAGGGATAGACGCTGAACCCTGTAACAGTAGGACATTACCCGCTATGAAGGGAGAGATACTGAACCCGATGACAGAAGGGCATTAATCGCTATGAAGTGATAGACACTAAACCCGACGACAGAAAGGCATTGGTCGTTAGGAAAGGATAGACACTGAACGCAATGACAGTACGGCAATAATCGCTAGGAAGGCATGGACACTGAACGCAACTACAAACGGTCATTAATCGCTAGGAAGGGATAGACACAGAACCCGATGACAGAGGGACATTAATCGCTGGAAAGGGATAGACACTGAGAGCAGGACATATGACAGAGGGACATTAGGCGCTACGACCGGACATTGAACCCTATGACAGAGACATTAAGGACAAAGGGAGAGACACTGAACGAAGAGGAGAGACGAAGGGAGAGACGCTACACCCTGTGACAGAGGGACATTAATCGCTAGGAATGGACAGAGATGAAACGCAATGACAAAACGGACATCAATCGCTAGGAAGAGATAGAGACAGAACGCGATGACAGAGGGATATTAATCGCTAGGAAGGGAGAGACACTAAACCCAATGGCAGAGGAACATTGACCGCTACGAAAGGAGAGACACTAAACCCCCTATGGCAGAACATTAATCCCTACGAAGGGATAGACACTAAACCCTATGACAGAAGGACGTTAATCCCTACCAAGGGATAGACACTACACCCTATGACAGAAGGAAGGGATAAACGCATAACCCTATGGACGTTAATCCCTATGAAGGGATAGACACTAACCATATGGCAGGACATACATCGCTAATAAAGGACAGACATTAATCCTACAAGACATTATTCCCTTTGAAAGGGTAAACCCTATAACAGGACATTTTTATGAGAGCAGGGCGTTAATCCCTATGAACGGATAGACACTTAACTCTAAGGAAGAGACACTTACCTTCTCACAGAGGGACATTAATTGCTATGAAGGGATAGACACTAAACCCTATGAAAGAAGGACATTAAACGCTACGAAGGCAGACAATGAACCCTATGACACAGGGACATTAAGCACTACGAAGGGAGAGACACTGAACCTTGGACAGGACATAAATCCACTTGAAGGGATAGACACTAAACCCTATGAAAGAAGGACATTAAACGCTACGAAGGCAGACAATGAACCCTATGACATAGGGACATTAAGCACTATGAAGGGAGAGACACTGAACCTTAGACAGGACATTAATCCACTTGAAGGGATAGACACTAACCCAATGACAGAAGGACATTACTCGCTATGAAGGGATAGACACTAACCCTATGACAGAAGGACATTACTCGCAATGAAGGGAGAGACACTAAAACCCTACGACAGGACATTACTCGCTCTGAAGGGAGATACATTGAACCCTATGACAGAAGGACATTACTTGCTATGAAGGGAGAAACTAAAACTATGATTGGACATTAATCCCAATGAATTGGTGACACTGAACGCTATGACAGGACATTAATCCCTATGAAGCGATAAACCGGTGACAGACAGGCATTAATCGTTATGAAGGGATAGACACTAAACCTTACGACAGGCAGACATTGATCGCTAGGAGGGATACACACTGAACGCGGAGACAGTCGGGCATTAATCGCTAGGAGTGGATAGAGAGTGAACGCGATGACAGACGGACATGTCAGAGGGACATTAATCGCTAGGATGGGATAGACACTGAATGCAATGACAGAGGGACTTTAATCACTCAACCCTATGACAACGGGAACAATGACCGCTAGGAAGGGAAAGTCACTAAACCCAATGGCAGAGGAACAATGACCACTACGAAAAGAGACACTGAACCCTATGGCACACTGAATGCGGTGACAGGACATTAATTGCTAGGAAGATATACACACTGAACCCTATGGTAGAGGGACAATGACCGCTACGAAGGGATAGACTCACGCTATGACAACGGGACAATGACTGATACGAAGGGAGAGACACTAAGGTAAGGTAATGTTGCTTATAGCCCACCCGACCGCAAAGGGCCATATCAGGGCTGTCACCACGTTACGTTACAAAACACACACACACTCACACACACACACACACACCCGAAAAAAAAAACGAAAAAAACAAAAAAAAAAACTTCACACTATGGCAGAGAGACAATGACTGCTATGAAGGAAGAGCCACTGAACCCCATGACCGGACATTATCCCTACGGATGGATAGACTCTACACGCAATGACAGGACATTAATTCCTACGAAGGGATAGAGACTAAACCATATCGTTAAGAAAGGATAGACATTAAACTCTACGACAGTACATTATTTCCTATGCATGGATAGACACTAAACCCTATGACATGACATTCTAAGAGAGAAGGACATTAATCCCTATGAATGGATAGACACTAAACCCTATGATAGGACACTAATTGCTATGAAGTTAGAGACAATGAACCCTATGATAGACTGACATTAACCGCTACGAAGGGAGAGACACTAAACCCTATCACAGAGGGACATTAAACGCTACAAAGGGAGAGACACTAAACCCATATGACAGAGGGACAATGAACTCTATGAAGGAAGAGACACTTACCCTATCACAAAGGGACACTGATCGATATGAAGGGATAGACGCAACCCTATGACAGAGGGACATTAACCGCTACGAAGGCAGACACTGAACCCTATGACACATGGGACATTATGCGCTACTAAGGGAGAGACATTGAACCCTACGACCGAGGGACGTTACTATGATAGAGGGATATTACTCGCAATGAAGGGATAGACACTAACCCTTTGACAGAGGAACATTACACGCTAAGAAGGGATAGACACTTACCCTATGACAGAGGTACACTAACCGCAATGAATGGACAGACACTGAACTCTATGACAGGACATCAATCCCTACAAAGGGATAGACTCTAAAACCCTATGACAGAAGAACATTAATCCCTATGAAGGGATAGACACTAAACCGTATGACAGGACATTAACCTCTAAGAAAGGATAGACATTAAACCCTATGACAGTACATTATTCCCTATAAAAGGATACACACTAAAACCTATGACAGGACATTATATAAGAGATGGACATTAATCCCTAAAAACGAATAGACAATAACCCCTATGATAGGGCACGAATCGCTATGAAGAGAGACACTAAAACCCTATGACAGTGACATTAACCGCTACGAAGGGAGAGACACAAAACCCTATAACAGAGGGACATTAAGCGACACGAAGGAAGAGACACTAAACCTATGACAGAGCGACATTTACTGCTATGAAGCGAGAGACACTGAACCCAGTGACAGAGTAACATTCACTCGCTATGAAGGGACAGACACTAACCCTAGGACAGAGGGACATTAAGCGCTACGAAGGGAAAGACACTGAACCTATGACAGGGGGCAATAAGCGCTAATGAGAGATAGACACTGAACCCAATGACAGAAGGGCATTACTCGATCCGAAGGGAGAGACGTTAAACCCTAATGACAGAGGGACATTCCTATGACATTAATCGCTACAAAGGAAGAGACACTGAACCCTATGACAGTGGGATATTAATCACTACAAAGGGAGGGACAATAAACCCTATGACAGAGGGACAATAACTGCTATGAAGGTGGAGACACTGGACCTTACGACAGAGGGACATTCATCGCTATGAAGGGATACACTCTAACCTTATGACGGAGGAACATTAATCGCTACGAATGGAGAGACACTGGACTCTATGACCAGAGGAACCTTAAAACGCTACGAAGACAGACACTAAACCGTATGACACAGGGACATTATGCGCTACGAAGGAAGAGACACTGAACCCTATGATAGAGGGGCATTAAGCGCTACGAAGGGAGAGACACTGAATCCTATGACAGAGGGACATTAAGCAGAACAAAGGGATAGACACTGAACCCTATGACAGAGGGACATTAATCGCTACGAAGAGAGAGACACTAACCCCTATGACAGATGGACATTAATCCCTATGAAGTGATAGACACTAAGCCCTATGACAGAAGGACATTAATTGCTACGAACGGATAGACACTTACGACAGGACATTAATCCCTTTGAAGGGATTGACAATTATCCTGATGAGAGAAAGGCATTAATCGCTATGAAGCGATAAACATTAAACCCGACGGCAGACGGAATTTAATCACTTGGAAAGGGATAGACAATGAACGAGGTGACGGACGGACATTAATCGCAAGGAATGGATAGAGAGTGAACGCAATGACAGAGTGACATTAATCGCCAGGAACGGATAGAGACACAGAAAGCGATAACAAAGGGACATTAATTGCTAGGAAGGGACTGACACTGAACTAAATGACAGACGTACTTTAATCGCCACAAAGGTTTAGACACAAAACGTTAATTACTAGGAAGGGATAAACACTGAATACAATGACAGAGGGAAATTAATCCTACGAATGGAGACACACTGAACGCTGAACGCTATGACAGAAGGACATTCATCGCTACGAAGGGTGAGACATCGAGTCATATGACAGAGGGACATTATGCACTACGAAAGGAGAAACACTGAACCTTATGACAGAGGGATATTAATCCACATGAAGACGGACATTAATGGACACTAACCCAATAACAGAAGGACTTTACTCGCTATGAAGTGATAGACACTAACCCTGTGACAGAAGGACATTACTCGCAATGAAGGGAGAGACACTGAACCCTATGACAGAAGGACATTGCCTGCTGTGAAGGAAGAGACACTAAACCCTATGACTGAACATTAATCCTAATAAAAGGGTCGACACTGAACCTTATGACAGGACATTAATCCCTATGAAGGATAGACAATAAACCAGATGACAGAAAGCCATTAATCGCTAGGAAGGGAAAGACACTAAACCCGATGACAGACGGACATTAATCGTTAGGAAGGGATAGACACTGAATGCGGTGACAGACGGACATTTAATTTCTAGGAATGGACAGTGAACGCAATGACAGACGGACATTAATCACTAGAAAGGATAGACACAGAACGCGATGACAGAGAGACATCAATCGCCAGGAAAGAATAGATACCGAACACGATGACAGACGGATATTAATCGCTAGGTAATGACCGCTACGAAGGGATAGACACTCAACTCTATGACAACGGGACAATTACCGCTACGAAGGGAGAGACACAAGACCCTATGACAGAGGGGCAATGACCGCTACGAAGGGAGAGACACTAAACCCTATGACAGAGGGACAATGACCGCTACGAAGGGAGAGACACTGACGCTGTCACAGGACCAAATTCACTACAAAGGATAGACACATCAAACCCTATGACCGAAGGATTAATTCCTCTAAAAGAATAGACACTAAACCATATGGCAGGACATTCATCGCAAAAAAGTATTGACATTAAACACTATGACAGGATATTATTCGCTATATTCGCTAGCAAAGGATTCACACCAAACCCTATGACAGGACATTCTATGACAGGACAATCTATGACAATCCCTATGAATGGATAGACACTAAACCCTCTGATAGGACACTAATCGTTATGAGGGGAGAAACGGTGAACCTATGACAGATCGACATTAACCGTTACGAAGGGAGACACACTAAAGCCTGCGACAGAGGGACACTGACCGCTACGAAGGGACAGACGCTGAACCCTACCACAGAGTGACATTTAGGGCTATGAAGGGAGAGACACTGAACCCTGTGACTGAGCGCCATAGACCGTTACAAGGGAGAGACACTGAACCCTATGACAGAGGGACATTACTCGCTATGAAGGGACAGACACTCTTATTACAGAGGGACATTCAATGCTATGAAGGGATAGACACTAAACCCTATGACAAAGGGACATTAACCACTATGAAGGCAGACGTTAAACCGTATGACAGAGGAACATTAGCTGCTGCGAAAGGATAGGCACTGAACCCTATGACAGGTCATTACTCCCTCCGAAGGGAGAGAGACGCTAACCCAAATGACAAAGGCACATTCCTGTGACAGAGGGACATTAACCGCTAAGAAGGGATAGACACTGAATCCTATGACATAAGGACATTAATCGTTACAAACGGAGAGACACTAAACCCTATGACAAGGGACATTAACAGCTACGAAAGGAGAGACACCAACCCTATGACAGAGGACATTAATCGCTATGAAGGATAGATACTAACCCTATGACAGAGGGACATTAATTGCTATGAAGGGATAGACACTAACCATTTGATGGAGGGACATTAATCGCTAGGAACGGATAGACACTGAACACGATGACAGAGGTACATTAACCGCTACGAACGGAGAGACACCGAACTCTATGACAGAGGCACATTAAGTGCTACGAAGGGAGAGACACCGAACTCTATGACAGAGGCACATTAAGTGCTACGAAGGGAGAGACACTGAACTCTATGACAGAGGCACATTAAGTGCTACGAAGGGAGACACTGAACCCTGTCACAGAGGCACATTCACTGCTAGGAAGGGAGAGACACTGAACCCTCTGACAGAGGGACATTAAGTGCTACGAAGGGAGAGGCACTAAACTCTATGACAGGGGGACATTATGAAAGGGAGAGACACTGAACCCTCTGACAGAGGACATTAAGCGCTACGAAGGGAGACAGATCTTATGACAGAGGGACATGAACCACTACAAAGGGAGAGACACTGAACCCTTTGACACAAGTACATTAAACGCTGCGACGTAAGAAACAATGAACCCTATGACAGAGGGACATTAATCGCTATGAAGGGATAGACACTAACCCTATAACGGAGGATATCAACTGCTACCTAGGGAGAGACGCTGAACCCTATGACAGAGACACTAGACCCTAACAGAAAAACATTAAGTGCTATGAGGGTGGGATACTAAACCCTGTGACTGCTGATTAATCCCTATCCCTATAGACATTAAACCCTATGAAAGGACGTTAATCCCTATGAATGGATACACATTAAACCCGATGACAGAAAGGCATTAATCTCTATGAAGGAATAGACACTAAACCCGATGACAGACGGGCATTAATCGGTATGAAGTAATAGACACTTAACCTGATGACAGACGGAAATAAACCGCTATGAAGGGAGAGACTACTACAACTGACGATAGAAGTAAAGTATAGACATTTAAATCTATGGCGGGACATTATTCCCTATCAAAGGATAGACACTAAACCCTACGACAGGACATTCCAAGACAGAAAGACATTAATTCCTATGAACGGATAAACACTAAACCCTATGATAGGACACTAATCGCTATGGAGGAAGAGACACTGAGCCCTATGACAGAGGGACATTAATAGCCAAGAAGGGAGAGACTCTGAACCGTATAACAGAGAGGCATTAATCGCTACAAAGCGAGAGACACTAAACCGTATGACAGAGGGACATTAATCGCTACGAAGGGACAGCCACTTATCCTATGACAGAGGACATTAACTGCTACGAAGGGACTGACACTGAAACCTATGACAGAGGGACATTAAGCGCTACGAAGGGAAGGACATTCAATCCTATGACAGAAGGATATAAGTGCCCACGACGAGAGAGACCCTGAGCCCTATGACATAGGACATTAATCGCTATGAACGGATACACACTAACCCTATGACAGAGGGACATTAAGGGCTACGATGGGAGAGACATTGAACCCCATCACAAAGGGGCATCAATCGCTACGAAGGCACAGACACTGAATCCTTTGACATTACCCACTATGAAGGGATAGACACTAACCCTATGACAGGACACTTTTCACTGTGAAGGGATAGACACTAGGCCCAATGACACAAGGACACTAATCCCTACAAAGGAATAGACACTAAAGCCTATGATAAAGAATATGAATTGCTATGAAGGGAGAGAAAACTAAACCCTTTGACTGGACATTAATCCCTATCAATGGATAGACTCTAGCCCTATGACAGGACATTAATCCCTATGGAGAGATAGACACTAAACCCGATGACAGAAAGGCATTAGTTACTATGGAGGGATAGACACTAAACCCGATGACAGGACATTAATCGGTATGAAGGAACAGACGCTAAACCCGATGAGAGAAGGGACTTAATCGCTACGAAGGGATAGACACTAAACCCGACAATAGAAGGGCATTAATTGCTATGAATGGATAAACAATGAACGCGATGACAGACGGACATTAACCGCTAGGAAGGGATAGACACTGAACACGATGACAGAGGGACATTAATCGCTAGGAAGGGGGAGACACTGAACCCTATGACAGAGGGACAATGAACGCTAAGAAGGGATAGACACTGAACCCTATGACAGATGGACAATGAACTCTATGAAGGGATAGACACTGAACCCTACGGCAACGAGAAAATTGACCGCTACGAAGGGAGAGACTCTAAACCTATCACAGAGAGACATTAACTGCTATGAAGGGAGAGACACTAATCCATAGACAGAGAAACATTCAGCGCTACAAAGGGGGAGACACCAAACCCTATGCCAGAGGGACATTCCCATGACAAAGAGATATTAATCGCTACGAGTGGAGAGACACTGAACCTTGTGACAGAGGGATAATAATCGCTACGAAGGAATGGACACTGAACTTTTATCACAAAGGGACATTAATCGCTACGAAGGGAGAGACACTAAACCTTATGACAGAGGGACATTCAGCGCTACGAATGGAGAGAAACTGAACCCTATGACAGGGTGACATCAACCGCTACGAAGGGAGAGACATTGAATCCTGTGACAGAGGGACATTGAGCGCTACGAAGGGACAGTGTCCCCCATGACAGAGGGACATTAATCGCTACGAAGAGAGAGACACTGAACCCTATGACAGTGGGACAATGACTGCTATAGACACTGAGCCCTATGACAGTGGGACAATGACTGCTACAAAGGGATAGACACTAAACCCTATGACAGGACATGCTACGACAGGACATGAATCCCTATGACCGGATAGACACTAAACCCTGTGACGGGACACTAAACGCTATGAAGGAGAAACACTGAACCCTATAACCAAGGGACATAAATCGCTGCAAGAGGAGAGACACACTGATCCTGTGACAGAGGGACATTAAGCGCTACGAAGGGAGAGACACTGAATCCTATGACAGAAGGACATTAAGTGCTACTACGGGATAGACACCGAGCCCTATGACAGATGGACATTAACTGCTATAAAGGGATATACACTAACCCCATGACAGAGGGACATTAATCGCTACGAAAGGGTAGACACTGAACCGTATGACAGAGGGACATTAATCCCTATGAGGGGATAGACTATGAACCCTATGACAAAAGGACATTTCTCGCTATGAAGGGAGAGACACTAATTCCTAAGACAGGAGGACATTACTCCCTATGAAGGGAGAGCCACTATACCCTATGACAAAAGGACACTGATTGCTATGAAGGGAGAGAAATTAAACCCTATGACAGAATATTAGTCCCTATGAAGGGATGGACACTAAACCCGATAGACACTGAACGCGGTGACAAAGGGACATTACTCGCTAGAAAGGGATAGACACTGAACGCGATGACAGACGGTTATTAATCGCTAGGAAGGGATAGACACTGAACGCGATGACAGACGGGACATTAATCGCTAGGAAGGGGTATAGACTAAACGCAATGATAGAAGGGTATAATAGATAGGAAGGGATAGACACTGAACACGGTCACAGATTGACATTAACCGCTAGTAATGGATAGACACTGAACGCAATGATAGAAGGGTAATAATAGATAGGAAGGGATAGACACTGAACACGGTCACGGATTGACATTAACCGCTAGTAATGGATAGACACTGAACGCAATGACAGACGAACATTAATTGATAGAATGGGATACACACAAAACGCAATGACAGAGGGACATTAATCGCTGGGAAGACACTGAACCCCATCACAGAGGGACAATGAACGCGACTAAGGTATACACACTGAACCCTATGACAAAGGGACAATGACCGCTACGACGGGAGAGACACTAATTCCTATGACAAAGTGACAATGACCGCTACGAAGGGAGAGACCTTGAACCCCATGACAGAGGGAGCATTAATCGCTACAAAGGGAGAGACACTGAACCGTATGAGAGATGGGCAATAATCGCTACGAAGGAGGAGACTAAACCTATGACAGTATGATATTAATCGCTACGAAGGGAGAGACAATGAACCCTATGACAAAGGGACATTAATCGCAACGAAGGGAGAGACACAAAAGCCTATGACAGAGGAACATTAAGCGCTACGAAGGGAGAGACACTTATCCTACGACAGAAGGACATCACTGGCTACGAAGGGAGAAGGGAGAGACACTGAACCCTATCCAGAAGGGCAATAACCGCTACGAAGGGAGAGAAACTGAACCCTATGACAGAGGGACAATAATCGCTACGAAGGGAGAGACACTAAACCCTATGACAGTGGGAGAATGAACGCTACGAAGGGACAGACACTGAACCCTATACAAAGGGACAACGACCGCTACGAAGGGAGAGACACTAAACCCTATGACAGAACATTAATTCCTATGAATAGGCAGACACTAAACCAAATGAGGGGACTTTAATCGCTATGAAAAGATAGACATACCCTATGACAGAGTATTCACTATCAAGGGATAGACACTAAACCCTGTAACAGGACACTAATTGCTATGAAAAAGGGAGACTGAACCCTATGACACAGGGACATTCTTCGCTACGAAGGGAGGGACACTGACCCCAGTGACAGAAGCACATTCATCGCTACAAAGGAGAAACACTGAACCCTGATGAGGGGGACATTAATCGCTACAAAGGTTATTCACTATCGAAGGATAGACACTAAACCCTATGACTGGACATTTTACGACAGGACATTAATCCATATGAACGGATATACACTAAACCCTGTAACAGGACACTAATTGCTATGAAGGAAAAACATTGAACGCTATGACACAGGGACATTTTTCGCTACAAAGGGAGAGACACTGACCCCTATGACAGAAGCACATTCATTGCTACAGAAGAAAAAACACTGAACCCTATGAAAGGGGACATTAATCGCTACGAAGGGCGAGACACTGAACCCTATTACAGACCGACATCAACCGCTACGAAGGAAGAGACACTGAACCCTATCACAGAGGGACATTCAGCATTACCAAGGGAGAGACTCTAAGCCCTATGTTAGACGGACATTAATCGCTACAAAGGGACAGACACTAAACCCTATGAAAGAGAGACATTCCCATGACAGAGGAACATTAATCGCTACGACGGGAGAGACACTGAACTCTATAACAGACGAACATTAATCGCTACGAAGGGAGAGACACTGAAACCTATGACAAAGGGACATTAATCACTACGAAGGGAGAGACACTGAGCCCTATGACAGAGGACATTAATGGATACGAAGGGAGAGACACTACACCCTATGACAGACGGGCGTTAATGGCTACGAAGGGAGAGACACTGAACCCTGTAACAGACGGGCATTAATCGCTACGACGGGGGAAGACACTGAACCGTATGACAGAGAGACACTATTCGCTACGGAAGGAGGAGACGCACAAAAGCCTATGACAGAGGGACATTTAGCGCTATGAAGGGAGAGACAAGGATCCTACGACAGGGGACATTAATCGCTACGAAGGGAGAGACACTGAACCTCATGACAGAGGGATATTAATCGCTACGAAGGGAGAGACATTGAACCCTATGACAGAGGGATTAATCGCTACGAAGGGAGTGACACTGAACCCAATGGCAAATGGACAACGCCTGCTACGAAGGGAGAGACACTAAACCCTACGACAAAGGGATATTCCTATGACAAAGGGATATAAATTGCTACGAAGGGAGAGACACTGAACCTTATGACGGAACGATAATAATCGCTACGAAGGGAGACACGCTGAACCCTATGACAGAGGGACATTAACCACTACGAAGGGATACACACTGAACCCTATAACAGAGGGACATTAATCGCTACGAAGGGAGACACACTGAACCCTATGACAGAGGGACATTAATCGCCAGGAACTGATAGATACTGAAAGCAATGAAAAAGGTATCACAAATCGCTACGAAGGGATACACACTGACCCCTATAACAGAGTGACATTACCGGTTCGAACGGATAAACACTAACCCCTATGACAGAGGAACATTAAGGGCTACGAAGGGAAAGGCACTGACCTGTATGACAGACGACATTACTCGCTAGGAAGGGACAGACACTAACCCTATGACAGAAGGACATTACGCGCTATGAAGGAAGATACACTAAATTGTATGACAGGACATTTATCTCTATGAACGGATAGACACTAAACCCTATGACAGAAGGACATTAATGCTATGAAGGGTGAGACACTAAACCCTATGACAGAAGAACATTAATCACTACGTAGGGATAGACACTAAACCATAATGACAGGAGATCAATCGCTATGAACGGATAGACATTAAACCCTATGACAAGACATTATTCCCGATCAAATGTTAAACACTAAACCCTATGACAGGACATTCAATGAGAGAAAGACATTAATTCCTGAGAACGGATAGACACTAAACCTATCATACGACACTAATCGCTATGAAGGAGAGACACTGAACCTATGGGAGAGGGACATAATTCGCTTCGAAGGGGGAGATACTAAACCCTATCACAGAGGGACAATAACCGCTACGAAGGAGATAATCTGAACCCTATGACAGAGGGACATTAGTCGCTAAGAAGGGAGAGATACTGAACCCTGTGACAGAGCGACATTAACCGCTACGAAGGGAGAAACACTTAACCCTATGACAGAGGGACATTAACCGCTACTAAGGAGATAATCTGAAACCTGTGACAGAGGGACATTAGTCGCTAAGAAGGGAGGGACACTGAACCCTGTGACAGAGCGACATTAACCGCTACGAAGGGAGAAACACTTAACCCTATGACAGAGGGACAATAACCGCTACGAGGAGATAATCTGAACCCTATGACAGAGGGACATTAGTCGCTAAGAAGGGAGAGACACTGAACCCTGTGACAGAGCGACATTAACAGCTACGAAGGGAGAAACGCTTAACCCTATGACAGAGGGACATTAACAGCTACGAAGGGAGAGACACTAAACACTATATGACAGAGGGAGATCAAGCGCTACGAAGGGAGACACACTAAACCCAGAGAGGGACATTAATGGCTACAAGCGAGAGACACTGAACCTATGACAGACGGGCAATAATCGGCACGAAGGGATAGGAAATGAAACCTATGACAGAGGGACAATAGGCGCTACGACGGTAGAGACGCTGAGCCCTATGACAGAGGGAGAGCCTGTGACAGAGAGACACACAGCGCTACGAAGGGAGAGATACTGAACCATATGACAGAGGGGCATTAATCGCTACGAAGGGAGAGACGCCAACCCTATGACAGAAGGCCATCTATCGGTACTAAGGGATAAACACTGGAAACGATGACAGAAGCGCATTAATCCCTATGAAGGGGATAGACACTAAATCCGATGACAGAATGGCGTTAATCGCTACGACAGGATAGACACTAAAACCTTTGAGAGAAAACAATCACTTCGATGGGATAGACGCTAGACCCGACGACAGAATGGCATTAATCACTGAGAAGCGATAGACACTAAACCCGATGACAGAAGGACACTAATCGCTACGAAGGGATAGACGCTAAACCCGATGACTGAAGGGTATTAATCGCTAGGAAGGTATAGACAGTGAACGCGATGACAGACACTAATCGCTAGAACATGAGAAACACTCAACGGGTTGACAGTGATACATTAATCGCTAGGAAGGGACAGACACTGAACCTGATGACAGACATTAATTGCTAGAAAGTGAGAGACACTCAACGCATTGACAGAAGGACATTAACCGCTATGAAGAGATAGAAACTGAACCCTATGACAGAGGGACATTAATGGCAAGGAAAGATAGACACTGAAACCCTATGACAGAGGGACATTAATGGACAGGAAAAAGATAGACACACAAAAACCCTATGATAGAGGGACATTAATCACCTGGCCAGGATAGACACTGAACCTATGACAGAGGGACATTAAGTCCCTTGGAAGGGATGGACACTGAACCAAGTCAGAGGTGCACCGATTGCTAGGAATGGATAGACACTGAACGCGATGGCAGAGACAATCGCTATGAACGGATAAACACTGAACGCGATGACAGACGGACATTAATCGCTAGGAAAGTATAGAAACAGAACGCAATGACGGAGCGACATTCGTCGCTTGGAAGGATTAGACACTGAACCCTATGACAGAGGGATATCAAACGCTATAAAGGTATAGACACTGTCCCTGTGACAGAGGGACATTAATCGCTTAGAAGGCACAGATACGGACCCTTATGACAGCAGGAGATTAATCGCTAGGAAGGGATAGACACTAAAACTGACAATAGAACGGCATTAATTGCTACGGCGGGATAGACACTAAACCTGGCAATAGAAGGGTATTAATTGCTAGGAAGGGATAGACTAAACCCTATGACAGAAAGGCATTAATCGCTAGGAAGGGACAGACACTAAACCTAACGACAGAAGGGCAATAATCGCCAGAAACGGATACACACTGAACGCGATGACAGACGGATATTAATCGCTAGGAAGGGGTTGACACAGAACGCGATGACGGACGAATATTAATGGCTAGGAAGGGGTTGACACAGAACGCGATGACAGACGGACATTAATCGCTAGCAAGGGATAAACACAGAACGCAATGACAGGGACATTAATCGCTTGGAAGGGATAGACACTGAACCCTAGGAGAGAGGGACATTAGGGACATTAATCGCTAGAAAGGGACAGACGTGGAACGCAATGATAGAGGGACATTAACCGCTACGAATGGAGAGAAACTGAACCTATGACAGAGGGACGTTAATCGCTACGAAGGGAGAGACTCTGAACCTTACGACAGAAGGATATTAAGCGCGACGAAGAGAGAGACACTGAACCCTATGACAGAGGGACATTAATCACTACGAAGGGAGAGACGCTGAAGCCTTTGACAGAGGGACATTAATCACTACGAAGGGAGAGAGAGACGCTGAACGCTATGACAGACGGACACTGACAGCTACGAAGGGAGAGAGACACTAAACTCTATGACAGAGCGACATTAACTGCTTCGAAGGGAGAGACACTATACCCTATGACAGAGGAACATTAATCACTACAAAGGAGAGAGACACTCAACCCTATGACAGAGTTACATTAATCGCTATGAAGGGAGAGACACGATGACAGAGGGACATTGATCGCTACGAAGGGAGAAACACTGAACTTTATGACAGAGGGACATCAATCCCTATGAAGGGATAGACACTTACCCTATGACAGTAAGAAATTACTCGCTATGAAGGAACAAACACTAACTCTACGACAGGACAAAATTCGCAATGAAGGGAGAGACATTATACCCTATAAAGAAGGACACTCATCGCTATGAAGAGATAGACGCTAAATCTATGACAAAAGAACCTTAATTGCTATGAAGGGAGAGACAATCCTATGACAGAAGGATAGCGATTACTATTAAGGGAGACACTAAACCCTATGACTGGACATTAATCCCTATGAAGCGATGGACAATAAACCCGATGACAGAAAGGCATTAATCGTTATGAAGGGTTAGATACGACAGGCAGACACTCATCGCTAGGAGTGGACAGAGAGTGAACGCGATGACAGACGGACATGTCAGAGGGACATTAATCGCTAGGATGGGATAGACACTGAACGGAGCGATAAGATAAGATAAGATAATGTTGCTTATAGCCCAGCCGACCGCAAAGGGCCTATCAGGGCTGTCACCACGTTAAAATCAACTCACAAGTCACATCCACACATTCTCCTACGAAGAGGGATCACCACATTCGCTAACAATAAAATCTAGAACATAAGATAAGATGCTTAATAGCCCATCCGAGAGACCGCAAAGGACATTATTCCCAGGAAGCCATATCAGGGCTGTAATCATCTCCTTTTCAACTTCGCTAAAAATTCTCCACACAATTCTTAAAAAAGATATCGTCAAAATCCGATGAAAAAATCGCTAAATATCGTCTATCTTTCAAGAACTCACTGTAAAATCTCAGATCCGATGAAAAATGGAATCTGCTGTAAAATGCTTGTGTCTCACATCGTGCAAATCCCAACACTCTAAAAGAATATGTTTCATTGTGAGTGGCACATGACACGGAATGCACCAAGGAGCTTCTTCACTCTTTAAAAAGGTACGAACGGGTAAAATACGAATGGCCGGTGTGCAACCGGCACAGAACTGTTTCTTCTTTACGACCACCAGACGAAGATGAGAGGAACTCCTTTAGGTTTGGACGGATCTGAAAGAGTTTGTTATCCGTCTGTGTATTCCAATCCTCCTGCCAGAGGTCTCTGACATAATCGTTAATTTTGGGTTTCAAATCTGAGCAGGGGATAGGTGTGTTTGACAGTTTCTCTCTTGTGGCATTCTTGGCCAAACGATCCACCATTTCGTTCCCTCCGATGCCAACATGACCAGGAACCCAAGCCAGAATAATGTTGTAACCCTCCGTGTCAACTTCGTAAAAAGGTCAAAAAAGTGTAAAAGTTCGGGTTGCTGAAGGTTGCGGCCAGATATGGCCTCCAAAGCCGACAGCGAATCGACAAAACCAGAAAGTCCCTCTTTGGAGACCGTGAGATTATTCTTAGTGCCAGAACCAGAGCTGTAACTTCAGCAGAGTAAGCAGAAGCGTCTGAAGGAATATGTTTTAACAGTATTTGAGAAGGAGCACCAGGGCAGTAGGCTGCACAGGCCACTCCATCTTCAGACTTGGAACCGTCAGTGAAAATGTTCTGATAGGATGGGAGTTTTGAACTCAGCTCAGCATACAACGCCTTGTATGCCAGAGAGCTGGTGGACTCTTTGCGAAAATGAACGGAGCGACAGAGGAACTTTAATCACTCAACCCTATGACAACGGGACAATGACCGCTATGAAGGGAGACACTATAAACCAATGGCAGAGGAACAATGACCGCTACGAAAGGGGAGACACTGAACCCTATGGCAGAGCATTAATCCCTACGAATGGATAGACACTAAACCCTATGACAGGACATTAATCCCTACGAAGGGATAGACACTAAACCATATGGCAGGACATTCATCGCTAAGAAAGGATAGACATTAAATCTTACAAGACATTATTCCCTTTGAAAGGATAGACACTAAACCCTGTAACAGGACATTTTCATGAGAGCAGGCCATTAATCCCTATGAAGAGATACACAAAACTCTAGGACACTAATCGCTATGAAGATAGCGACACTGAACCTTGCGACAGAGCGACATAAACCACTTCGAAAGGAGAGACACTGAACCCCATGACGGAGGGACACTGACCGTTATGAAGACACTGAACCCTGTGACAGAGGGACATTTCTCACTCTGAAGGAGTAGACACTAACCCTTTGACCAAGGGACATTACTTCCTATGAAAGGAGAGACACTAAACCCTATGACAAAGGGACTATAACCGCTAAGAATGGACACACTGCACCCTACGACAGAGGGACATTAATCGCTACAAAGGGAGAGACACTGAACCCTATGACAGAGGGACAGTGACCACTACGAAAGGGTACACACACAACCCTATGACAACGGGACAATGACTGCTATGAAGGGAGAGATACTGAACCCTATGACAGAGGGACTTTAATCGTTACGAAGGAACATATGAAATCTATGACATATGGACATTAATTGCTACAAAGGGAGAGGCATTGAACCCTATGACAGATAGACATTAAGCACTACGAAGGGAGAGACACTGAATCCTGTGACAGACGGATAATCCCAATGAAGAGATAGACACTAATCCTACGACAGGACATTACCAGCATGAAGGGATAAACACTAACCCCATGAGAGAAGGACATTTTGAAGGGATAAACACTAACCCCATGAGAGAAGAACATTACTTGCAATGAAGGGAGAGACACTAAGCCCTATGACAGAAGGACACTAATCCCTATGAAGGAATAGACACTAAACCCTATGACAGAAGGACATTAATTGCAAGGAAGGGAGAGACACTAAACCGTATGACCGGACATTAATCCCTACGAAAGGATAGCCAATAAAGCCGTTGACAGAAAAGCATTAACCGCTATGAATGGATACAAACTAAACCCAACGACAGACGGACATTAATCCCTAGGAACGGATAGACAATGAATGCGGTGACAGGACATTAATCGCTAGGAAGGGATAGACACTGAACCCTATGATACAGTGACAATCACCGCTACGAAGGGATAGACACACACACACACACACTATGACAACGGGACAATGACTGATACGAAGGGAGAGACACTAAACCCTGTGACAGAGGGACAATGGCCGCTATGAAGGGAGAGACACTGAACCCTATGACAGGACATTAATCCCTACGAATGGATAGACGCAAATAGCAATAGGACATTAATTCGTATGAAGGGATAGACTCTAAACCATATGACAGGACATAAAGCCTATGACAGTACATTATTTCCTATGAATGGACAGACACTAAAACCTATGACAGCACATTCTGTGGGAGAAAGAACATAAATCCCTATGAACCGATAGACACTAAACCCTATGATAGAGCACCAATAGCTAAGAAGTTTAAGTCACTGAACCCTATGATAGAGTGACATTAACCGCTACGAAAGGAGAGGCACTAAACCCTATCACAAAGCGACATTAAACGCTACAAAAGGAGAGACACTAAACCCTATGACAGAGCGACATTTCCCGCTACAATGGGAGACACTAAATCCTATGACAGAGGGACATTTCCCGCTACGAAAGGAGAGACACCCGAACCCTATGACAGAGGGACATTGAACGCTATGAAGGAAGAGACACTCACCCTATCACAGACATTAATTGCTGTGAAGGGTTAGACACTAAACCCTATGACAGAGGGACATTAAACGCTACGAAGGCAGACACTGAACCCTATGAC
This sequence comes from Conus betulinus, assembly GCA_016801955.1. Lineage (NCBI taxonomy): Eukaryota > Metazoa > Mollusca > Gastropoda > Neogastropoda > Conidae > Conus > Conus betulinus. The sequence continues at coordinate 56,427 of JADBJO010000704.1, read as the reverse complement.
ACAGGGATATAATGCGCTACGAAGAGAGAGACACTGAACCCTATGACAGAGGAACATTACACGCTACGAAGGGAGAGACGCTACACACTATGACAGAGGGATATAAATCGCTAGGAATGGATACAGAATGAACGCAATGAGAGACATTAATCGCTAGGAGGGGAGAGACACAGAACGCGATGACAGAGGGATATCAATCGCTAGGTGATTGACACTGAACTAAATGACAGACGAACATTAATTGCCACAAAGGGATAGACACAAAACGCGATGGCAGAGGGACATTAATCTCCGGGAATGGATTGACACTGAACGCTATGACAGAGGTACATTCATCGCTACGAAGGGAGAGACACCGAGTCCTATAACAGAGGGACACTAAGCGCTACGAAGGTAGAGACACTGAACCTATGACAGAGGGACATTAATCCATTGAAGGGAGAGACACTAACCCTATGACTGAAGGACATTACTCGCTATGAAGGTATAGACACTAACCCTATGACAGGACATTACTCGCAATGAAGGGAGAGACACTAACCCTATGACTGAAGGACATTACTCGCTATGAAGGGATAGACACTAACCCTATGACAGGACATTACTCGCAATGAAGGGAAAGACACTAACCCTATGACAGAAGGACATTACTCGCAATGAAGGGAGAGACACTAACCCTATGACAGAAGGACATGAATTGCTATGAAGGGAGAGATACTAAACCCTATACCTGGACATAAATCCCAATGAAAGGGTTGACACTGAACCTTATGACAGGACATTAATCCCTATGAAGGAATAGGCAATAAACCCAATGGCAGAGAGCCATTAATTGCTAGGAAGGGAAAGACACTAAACCCGATGACAGACGGACATTAATCGTTTGGAAGGGATAGACACTGAATGCGGTGACAGACGGACATTAATCGCTAGGAATGTATAGACAATGAACGCAAAGACAGACGGACATTAATCGCTAGGAAGGGATAGACACAGAACGCGATAACAGACAGATATCAATCGCTAGGAAGGGACAGACACTGAACACGATGAGAGAGACGGATATTAATTGCTAGGAACGAATAGACACAAAACGCAATGACAGAGGGACATTAATCACTACGATGGGATAGACACTGAAAGCAATACAGGAGGACATTAATCGCTAAGAAGGGATAGAGACTGAAACCTTTGACGGAGGGGCAATGACCGCTACGAAGGGATAGACACTAAACCCTATGACAAAGGGACAATGACCGCTACGAAGGGAGAGACACTGACGCTATCACAGGACCAAATTCCCTACAAAGGGATAGACATTAATCCCTATGACCGAAGGATTAATTCCCCTGAAGGGATAGACACTAAACCATATGGCAGGACATTCATCGCTAAGAAAGAATAGACATTAAACACTATGATAGGACATTATTCGCTATATTCGCTATCAAAGGATAGACACTAAACCCCATGACAGGACATGAATCCCTATGAATGGATGGACACTAGACCCTCTGATAGGACACTAATCGTTATGAAGGAGAGACAGTGAACCCTATGACAGAGCGACATTAACCGTTACGAAGGGAGACACACTAAAACCTGCGACAGAGGGACACAGACCGCTACGAAGGGAGAAACGCTGAACCCTATCACAGAGCGACATTTAGGGCTACGAAGGGAGAGACACTTAACCCTGTAACTGAGCGACATTGACCGCTATAAAGGGACAGGCACTAAACCCTATGACAGAGGGACATTACTCGCTATGAAGGAACAGACACTTGCCCTATTACAGAGGGACATTCGTTGCTATGAAGTGATAGACACTACACCCTATGACAAAGGGACATTAACCACTACGAAGGCAGACGTTAAACCGTATGACAGAGGAACATTAACTGCTGCGAAAGGATAGGCACTGAACCCTATGACAGGACATTAATCGCAACGAACGGAAAGTCACCGATTCTTATGGCAGAGGGACATTAAGTACTACAAAGGAATAGACACTAAACCCTATGACAGAAGGACATTACTCGCTCCAAAGGGAGAGACGCTAAACCCAAATGACAAAGGCACATTCATATGACAGAGGGACATTAACCACTAAGAAGGAGAGAGACACTGAATCCTATGATATAAGGACATTAATCGTTACAAACGGAGAGACACTAAACCCTATGACAAGGGAAATTAACAGCTACGAAGGGATAGATACTAATCCTATGACAGAGGGACATTAATCGCTATGAAGGGATAGATACTAATCTATATGACAGAGGGACATTAATCGCTACGAAGGGATAGATACTAATCCTATGACAGAGTGACATTAATCGTTATGAAGGGATAGATACTAAGCCTATAACAGAGGGACATTAATTGCTATGAAGGGACAGACACTAACCGTTTGATAGAGGGACATTAAGGCATAGACACTGAACACTATGACAGAGGTACATTAACCACTACAAATGGAGAGACACCGAACCCTATGACAGAGGGACATTAAGCGCTACGAAAGGAGAGACACTGATCTTATGATAGAGGGACATGAACCACTACAAAGGGAGAGACACTGAACCCTTTGACACAAGTATATTAAGCGCTGCGATGGGAGAGACAATGAGCCCTGTGACAGAGGGACATTAATGGCTATGAAGGGATCGACACTAGCCCTATAACGGAAGATATTAATTGCTACCTAGGGAGAGATGCTGAACCCTATGACAAAGACACTAAACCCTAACAGAAAGACATTAGTGCTATGAAGGATGAGATACTAAACCCTGTGACTGCTGATTAATCCCTATCAAGGGATAGACATTAAAGCCTATGAAAGGACGTTAATCCCTATGAAGGGATACACACTAAACCCGATGACAGAAAGGCATTTATCTCTATGAAGGAATAGACACTTAACCTGATGACAGACGGGCATTAATCGGTATGAAGTAATAGGCACTTAACCTGATGACACACGGGAATTAACCGCTATCAAGGGAGAGAGACACTACACCTGACGATAGAAGTAAAGTATAGGCATTCAAATCTATGGCTGGACATTATTCCCCATCAAAGGATAGACACTAAACCCTATGACAGGACATTCCAAGACAGAAAGACATTAATCCCTATGAACGGATAAACACTAAACCCTATGATAGGGCACTAACGCTATGAAGGAAGAGACACTGAACCCTATGACAGAGGGACATTTATAGCCAAGAAGGAAGAGACACTGAACCCTATGACAGGGACATTAATCGCTACAAAGAGAGAGACACTCATATGACAGAGACATTAATCGCTACGAAGGGACAGACACTGAACCCTATGACAAAAGGACATTAAGCGCTACGAAGCGAAGGACACTGAATCCTAAGACAGAAGGATATTAAGTGCCACGACGAGAGAGACCCGGAGCCCTATGACATAGGGACATAAACCGCTATGAACGGATTGACACTAAGCCTATGACAAAGGGACATTAATCGCTACGAAGGGAGAGATATTGAACCCCCATCACAAAGGGACATTAATCTCTACGAAGGCATAGACACTGAATCCTTTGACAGAAGGACATTACTCGCTATGAAGGGATAGACACTAACCCTATGACAGGACATTTTCACTGTGAAGGGATAGACACTAGGCCCAATGACACAAGGACACTAATCCCTAAAAAGGAATAGACACTAAACCCTATGACAAAGATCATGAATTGCTATGAAGGTAGAGAAACTAAACCCTTTGACTGGACATTAATCCCTATCAATGGATAGACTCTAACCCTATGACAGGACATTAATCCCTATGGAGAGACAGACACTAAACCCGATGACAGAAAGGCATTAGTCACTACAGAGGGATACACACTAAACCCAATGACAGAAGGACAATCAGTATGAAGGAATAGACACTAAACCCGATGAGAGAAGGGAATTAATCGCTACGAAGGGACAGACACTAAACCCAACAATAGAAGGACATTAATTGCTATGAATGGATAGACACTGAACACGATGACAGAGGGACATTAATCGCTAGGAAGGGGGAGACACTGAACCCTATGACAGTGGGACAATGAACGCTAAGAAGGGATAGATACTGAACCCTATGACAGATGGACACTGAACTCTATGGAGGGATAGACACTGAACTCTATGGAGGGAAAGACACTGAACCCTACGGCAACGAGAAAATGACCGCTACGAAGGGAGAAACTCTAAGCCCTATCACAGAGAGACGTTTACTGCTACGAAGGGAGAGACACTAACCCCTAGACAGAGGAACATTCAGCGCTACAAAGGGGGAGACACCAAACCCTATGCCAGAGGGACACTAATCGCTACGAAGGGAAAGACACTAAACCCTATGACAGAGGGACATTCCCATGACAAAGAGATTAATCGCTACGAGGGGAGAGACACTGAACCTTGTGACAGAGGGATAATAATCGCTACGAAGGAATACACACTGAACACTATGACAGAGGGACATTAATCGCTACGAAGGGAGAGACACTAAACCCTGTGACAGAGGGTCATTCAGCGCTACGAATGGAGAGAAACTGAAGCCTATGACAGGGTGACATCAACCGCTACGAAGGGAGAGGCATTGAATCCTATGACAGAGGGACATTAAGCGCTATGAAGGGAGAGACACTTAACCCTATGACAGTGGGACAATGACTGCTATAGACACTGAGCCCTATGATAGTGGGACAATGACTGCTACGAAGGGATAGACACTAAACCCTATGACAGGACATGCTACGACAGGACATGAATCCCTATGACCGGATAGACACCAAACCCTGCGACAGGACACTAATCGCTATGAAGGAGAAACACTGAACCCTATGACTGAGGGACATAAATCGCTATAAGTGGAGAGACACACTGATCCTGTGACAGAGGGAAATTAAGCGCTACGAAAGGAGAGACACTGAATCCTGTGACAGAGGGCATTAAGCGCTACGAAGGGAGAGACACTGAATCCTATGATAGGACATTCAGCGCTACTACGGGAAAGACACTGACCCTATGACAGATGGACATGAACTGCTATAAAGGGATATACACTAACCCCATGACAGAGGGGCATTAACCACTACGAAAGGATAGACACTGAACCCTATGACAAAAGGACATTTCTTACTCTGAAGGGAGAGACACTAAACCCTATGACAGAAGGACATTACTCCCTATGAGGGGATAGACACTGAACCCTATGACAAAAGAACAGTTCTCTCGCTATGAAGGGAGAGACACTGAACCCTATGACAGTGGGACAATGACTGCTATAGACACTGAGCCCTATGACAGTGGGACAATGACTGCTACGAAGGGATAGACACTAAACCCTATGACAGGACATGCTACGACAGGATATGAATCCCTATGACCGGATAGACACCAAACCCTGCGACAGGATACTAATCGCTATGAAGGAGAAACACTGAACCCTATGACTGAGGGACATAAATCGCTACAAGTGGAGAGTTACACTGATCCTGTGACAGAGGGAATTAAGCGCTGCGAAAGGAGAGACACTGAATCCTGTGACAGAGGGACATTAAGCGCTACGAAGGGAGAGACACTGAGCCCTATGACAGATGGACATGAAACTGCTATAAAGGGATATACACTAACCCCATGACAGAGGGACATTAATCACTACGAAAGGATAGACACTGAACCCTATGACAAAAGGACATTTCTTACTCTGAAGGGAGAGACACTAAACCCTATGACAGAAGGACATTACTCCCTATGAGGGGATAGACACTGAACCCTATGACAAAAGAACATTTCTCGCTATGAAGGGAGAGACACTAAACCCTATGACAGAAGGACATCACTCCCTATGAAGGGAAAGCCACTATACCCCATGACAAAAAGACACCGATTGCTATAAAGGGAGAGAAATCAAACCCTATGACAGGATATTAGTCCCCATGAAGGACAAGACACTAAACCCGAGAGACACTGTAGGCGGTGACAGACGGACATTACTCGCTGGGAAGGGATAGACACTGAATGCGATGACGGACATTAATCGCTAGGAAGGGGTAGACACTAAACGCAGTGATAGAAGGGTATAATAGATAGAAGGGGGACAGACACTGAACACGGTCACAGACTGACATTAACCGCTAGTAATGGATAGACAATGAACGCAATGACAGACGGACATTGATAGAATGGGATACACACAAAACGCGATGACAGAGGGATATTAATCGCTAGGAAGGGATAGACACTGAACCCCATCACACAGGGACAATGAACGCGACTAAGGTATAGACACTGTACCCTATGACAAAGGAACAATGACCGCTACGACGGGAGAGACACTAGTTCCTATGACAAAGGGACAATGACCGCTACGAAGGGAGAGACCTTGAACCCTATGACAGAGGGAGCATTAATAGCTACGAAGGGAGAGATACTACACCCTATGACAGAGGGACATTAATCGCTACGAAGGGAGAGGCACTGAACCGTATGAAAGACGGGCAATAATCGCTACGAAGGCAGAGACACTAAACCTTATGATAGTACGACATTAATCGCTACGATGGGGGAGAGACTGAACACTATAACAGAGGGACATTAATCGAAAAGGACGGGAGAGACACAAAAGCCTATGACAGAGGAACATTAAGCGCTACGAAGGGAGAGACACTGATCCTACGACAGAGGGACATCACTGGCTAGGAAGGGTGAGAAGGGAGAAACACTGAACCCTATCCAGAAGGGCAATAACCGCTACGAAGGGAGAGAAACTGAACCCTATGACAGAGGGGACAATAATCGCTACGAAGGGAGAGACACTAAACCCTATGACAGTGGGAGAATGAACGCTACGAAGGGATAGACACTGAACCCTTTGACAAAAGGACAACGACCGCTTCGAAGGGAGAGACACTAAACCCTATGACAGGACATTAATCCCTATGAACAGATACACTAAACCAAATGAGGGGACTTTAATCGCTATGAAAAGATAGACATACCCTATGACAGAAGATTATTCACTATCAAGGGATAGACACTAAACCCTGTAACAGGACACTAATTGCTATGAAGAAGGGAGACTGAACCCTATGACACAGGGACATTCTTCGCTACGAAGGGAGGGACACTGACCCCAGTGACAGAAGCACATTCATCGCTACAAAGGAGAAACACTGAACCCTATGAAAGGGGACATTAATCGCTACAAAGGGCAAGACACTGAACCCTATCACAGAGGGACACTCAGCACTACCAAGAGGGACACAGAGGGACATTAATCGCTACGAAAGAAAAGACACTGAACCCTATAACAGAGGGACATTAATGGCTACGAAGGTAAGGACACTACACCCTATAACAGACACATATACAGACGGGCATTAATGGCTACGAAGGGAGAAACACTGACCCCTGTAACAGACGGCCATTAATCGCTACGAAGGGAAAGACACTGAACTCTATAACAGATGGACATTACGGGGGAAAACACTGAACCGTATTACAGAGAGACCTTAATCGCTACTGAAGAAGACACACAGAAGCCTATAACAGAGGGACATTAAGCGCTATGAAGGAAGAGACACAGATCCTACAACAGAAGGACATTAATCGCTACGAAGGGAGAGACACTAAACCCTATGACAAAGGGATATTCCTATGACAAAGGGATATAAATTGCTACGAAGGGAGAGACAATGAACCTTATCACGGAGCGATAATAATCGCTACGAAGGGAAACACGCTGAACCCTGTGACAGAGGATATATTAACCACTACGAAGGGAGACACACTGAACCCTGTAACAGAGGGACATTAATCGCTACGAAGGGAGACACACTGAACCCTATGAGAGAGGGACATTAATCACCAGGAATGGACAGACACTGAAAGCAATGGAAGAGGTACCACAATCGCTACGAAGGGACCCCTTTGACAGAGTGACAGTACCGGTACGAACGGATAAACACTGAACCCTATGACAGAGGGACATTAAGCGCTACGAAGGGAAAGACACTGACCAGTATGACAGACGACATTACTCGCTATGAAGGGACAGACACTAACCCTATGACAGAAAGACATTACGCGCTATGAAGGAAGAGACTCTAAATTCTATGACCGAAGGACATTTATCCCTATGAACGGATAGACATTAAACCCTATGACAAAAGAACATTAATCCCTACGTAGGGATAGACACTAAACCATTATGACAGGACATTAATCGCTATGAAGGGATAGATATTAAACCCTATGACAGGACATTATTCTGTATCAAATGTTAGACACTAAATCCTATGACAGGACATTCAATGAGAGAAAGACATTAATTCCTGAGAACGGATAGACATTAAACCTATCATACGATACTATCGCTATGAAGGAGAGACACTGAACCGTATGAGAGACGGACATAATTCGCTACTAAGCGGAAGATACTGAACCCTTTCACAGAGGGACAATAACCGCTGCGAAGGAGATAATCTGAACCCTATGACAGAGGGACATTAGTCGCTAAGACGGGAGAGACACTGAACCCTGTGACAGAGCGACATTAACCACTACGAATGGAGAAACACTTAACCCTATGACAGAGGGACAATAACCGCTACGAAGGGAGAGACACTAAACCCTATGACAGAGGGACATTAACCGCTACGAAGGGAGAGACACTAAACCCTATGACAGAGGGACATTAACCGCTACGAAGGGAGAGACACTAAACCCTATGACAGAGGGAAACCAAACGCTACGAAGGGAGAGACACTAAACCCTATGACAGAGGGATATTAATCGCTACGAAGGGAGAGACATTAAACCCTATCACAGAGGGACATTAAGCGTTACGAAGGGAAAGACACTAAATACTATGACAGATGGACAATCAGCGCTAGGAAACGAGAGACACTAAACCATATCAGAGAGGGACATTGATGGCTACAAGCGAGAGACACTGAACCTATGACAAACGGACAATAATCGGCACGAAGGGATAGACACTGAAACCTATGACAGGAGGACAATAGGCGCTACGACGGAAGAGACACTGAGCCCTCTCGCAGAGGGAGATTGATTGCTACGAAGGGAGAAATACTGAGCCCTATGACAGAGGGACACACAGCGCTACGAAGGGAGAGATACTGAACCATATGACAGAGGGACATTAATCGCTACGAAGGGAGAGACACCAACCCCTATGACAGAAGGGCATCTTTCGCCACTAAGGAACAGACACTGAAACCGATGACAGAAGTGCATTAATCCCTATGAAGGGATAGACACTAAATCCGATGACAGAAGGGCATTAATCGCTACGTCGGCGGGATAGACACTAAACCCTTTGACGGAAAGCAATAATCGCTTCGATGGGATAGACGCTAAACCCGATGACAGAAGGACACTAATCGCTACGAAAGGATAGACGCTAAACCCGATGACTGAAAGGTATTAATCGCTAGGAAGGTATAGACACACTGAACACGATGACAGACACTAATCGCAAGAACGTAAGAAAGTCAACGCGTTGATAGTGGGACATTAATCACTAGGAAGGGACAGACACTCAACCCGATGACAGACATTAATCGCTAGAAAGTGAGACACTCAACGCATTGACAAAGGGACATTAACTGCTATGAAGGGATAGACACTGAACCCTACGACAGTGGGACAATAATGGCAAGGAAAAGATAGACACTGAACCCTATGACAGAGGGACATTCATCACCTGGCAGGGATATACATTCAACCAATGACAGAGGGACATTAAATCCCTAGGAAGGGATAGACACTGAACTCTTAAGACAGAGGTGCATTAAATGCTAGGAAGGGACAGACACTGAACGCGATGACAGAGGGACAATCGTCGCTTGGAAGGGCTAGATACTGAACCCTATGACAAAGGGATATCAATCGCTAGGAAGGTATAGACACTGCCCCTATGACAGAGGAACATTAATCGCTTGGAAGGCAAAGATACGGACCCGTATGACAGTAGGAGATTAATCGCTAGGAAGGGACAGACACTAAACCTGACGACAGAAGGGCAATAATCGCCAGAAATGGATACACACTGAACGCGATGACGGACATTAATCACTAGGAAGGGGTTGACACTGAACGCGATGACAGACGGACATTAATGGCTAGCAAGGGATAAACGCAGAACTCAATGACAGAGGGACATTAATCGCTTGGAAGGGATAGACACTGAACCCTATGACAGAGGGATATTAAGCACTACGAAGGGAGACACACTAATCCTATAACAGAGGCACATTAATCCCTATCAAGGGATAGACACTAACCCTATGACAGAAGACATTACTCGCTATGACGGGAAAGACACCAGCCCTTCGACAGATGGACACTGATCGCTACTAAGGAATAGACACTGAACCCTATGACAGAGGGACATAAGCCCTACGAAGGGAAAGACACTGAATCCTATGACAGAGGCACATTAATCCCTATCAAGGGATAGGCACTAACCGTATCGTATGACAGAAGACATACACGCTATGAAGGGATAGACACTAACCGTATGACAGAAGACATTATTCCCTATGAAGGGATAGACACTAACCGTATGACAGAAGACATTACTCGCTATGAAGGGAAAGAAACTAAACCCCATGACAGAAGGACATTAATTGCCATGAAGGGAGAGGCACTAAACCCTATGACTGAAGGACATTAATTGCCATGAAGGGAGAGACACTAAACCCTGCCAGTAGACATTAATCCCTATGATGGGATAGACAGTGAACCCTATGACAGTACATTAATCCCTACTAACGGGTAGACACTAAACCCTATGATATAAGGACATTAATTCTTATGGAAGATAGACATTAAACCCTATGACAGGATATTATTCCCTATGAAAGGATAGACAGGAGGACATTAATCCCTATCAACGGATATACACTACACCCTATGAAAGGACACTAATCCCTATGAAAGGAGAGACACTATACCCTATGACAGGGTAATCGCTACGAAGGGAGACACACTGAACCCTATGACAGAGCGAGGTTAACCGCTATGAAGAGAGACACTGAACCCTATGACAGAGGCACATTCACCGCTAGACAGGGATACTAAACCCTTTTGCAAAGGGACACATCAATCGCTGCGAACGCAGAGATATTAACCCTATGACGGAGGCATATTAACCGCTAGGAAGACAGGGACACTAAGTCCAATGACACAGGTGCATCAAACGCCACGAAGGGACGGGCACTGAACCCTATGACAGAGGGACACAAAATCGCTACGAAGTGACATACCCTAAGGTCTATTACAGAGGGACAATATCACTACAAAGGGAGAGACACAAAACCCTATGACAGAGGGACATTCCTATGACAGAGGGACATTAATCGCTACGAAGGGATAGACACTGAACCCTATGACAGAGGGACATAAACCGATGCGAAAGGAGGGATACTGAAACCTATGACAGAGGGACATTAACCGCTAAGAAGGGAGAGAGAGTGAACGCTATGACAGAGGGACATTAAGCACTGTGAATGGATAAGCACTAACCCTATGACAGAAGGACATTACTCGCTATGAAGGGAGAGACACTAAACCCTATGACAGGACATTAAAGCCTATGAGGAATAGACACTAAACCCTATGACACAGAAGGGCATGAATCGCTATGAAGGGACAGACACTAACCCTATATGACAGATGGACATTAATCGCTACGAAGGGAGAGACACTGAAACCTCTGACAGAGGGGAATTGTTTGCTACGATGGGAGAGACACTGAACCCTATGACAGAGGGACATTCCTATGACAGATGGACATTAAGCGCTACAAAGGCAGACAGACTAAACTCTATGACAGATGGACAATAATCGTTACGAAGGGAGAGACACGGAACCCTATGACAGAGACATTAAGCGTATGAAGGGAGAGACGCGGAACCCTATGACAGAGAGACATTAAGCGCTATGAAGGGAGAGACACTGAACCCTATGACAGAGTGACATTACTCGCTATGAAAGGATAGACACTAACCCTATGACAAACGGACATCAATCGCTACGAAGGGATACACACTGAACGCGATGACAGACGAACATTAATCGTTGGGAAGGGACAGACACAACGCAATGACAAAAGGGTAATAATCGCTAGGAAGGGATACACACTGAACGCGATGACAGAGGGATATTAATCGCTACGAAGGGATAGATACTGAGCGCGATGACTGAGGGACATCAATGGCTAGGAAGGGATAGACACTGAACCCTATGACAGACGGACAATTACCACTGCGAATGTCATAGACACTTAACCTTATGACAGAGGGACAATGATCGATACGAAGGGACAGACACTGGACCCTATGACAAAGGGACAATGACTGCTAAGAAAAGGAGAGACACTGAACGCTATGACAGGACATTCATCCCTACGAAGGGATAGACACTAAACGCTATGACAGAACAGTAATCGCTACAAAGGGATAGACACTAAACCCTATGACAGACGGACATTAATCGCTAGGAAGGGACAGACACTGAACCCTATGACAGATGTACATTAACCACTAGGACGGAGAGAAACTGAACCCTGTGATAGCGGGGCATTAATCGCTACGAAGGTAAAGCCACAGAAACTTATGACAGAAGGTCATTCCTATGACAGACGGACATTAAGCGATACAAGGGAGACACACTAAACCCTATGACAGAGGGACATTAATTACTACGAAGGGAGAGACACTGAACCCTATGACAGAGGAACATTAAACACTAGGAAGGAAGAGACACTGAACCATATGACAGAGGGACATTAAACGCTACAAAGGGAGAGACACTGAACCCTATGACAGAGGGACATTAATTACTACGAAGGGAGAGACACTGAACCCTATGACAGAGGAACATTAAACACTAGGAAGGAAGAGACACTGAACCATATGACAGAGGACATTAAACGCTACAAAGGGAGAGACACTGAACCCTATGACAGAGGGACATTAATCCCTATTAAGGGATAGACGCAAACCCTATGGCAGAAGGCACTACTCGCTAAGAAGGGAAACCCACTAACCCTATGACCGAAGGCCATTAATCCCTATGAAAGGATAGACACTAAACCCTATGACAGGACACTAATTGCTATGAAGCGAGAGACACTAAACCCTACGACAGAAGGACATTAATTGTTATGAAGGAAGAGACACAAAACCCTATGACTGGACATTAATCCCTATGAAGGGATAGACACTAAACCCTGTCACAGGTCAACCACTTTGCTGGAATGGACACTAAACCATATGACAAGACATTAACCGCTGAGAAAGGATAGACATTAAACCCTATGACAGGATATAATTCCCTATGAAGGATAGACACTAAACCCTATGACAGGGCATTCTATGACATAAGCACATTAACTCCTATGAACACATACACACTAAAACCCTATGAAAGTATACTAATCGCTATGAAGGGATAGACAATAAACCCCATGACAGGACATTAATCGCTACGAAGGGTGAGACACTAAACCCTATGACAGAAAGACATTAACTGCTATGAAGGGAGAAATACTAAACCCTATAACTGGACATTAATCCCTATGAAGGGATAGACACTGAACCCTACGACAGGACATTCATCCCTATGAAGGGAGAGACACTAAACCCTATGACAAGGCATTAATCGCTATAAGGGATAGACACTGATCCCTATGACAGACGGACATTTACCGCTAGGACAGGGTAGACACTGAACTCTATGACAGAGGGGCATTAATTGCTAGGAAGGAATAGACACTGAACCTTATCATAACTTATGATAGAGGGACATTAACCACTATGAAGGGATATACACTAAACCCTACGACAGAACATTAACAGCTATGAAAGGCTAGACACTGGACCTTATGACAGAAGGACATTCATCCCAATGAAGGGATAGACACTAAACCGTATGACAGAAGGACATTATTCCTTGTGAAAGGATTGACACTAAAACGTATGACAGGACATTCTATGAGAGGAGGACATTATTCCCTACGAACGGATAGACACTAAACCCTATGATAGGACACTAATCGTTTTGAAGGATAGAAACTTAACCCTTTGGCAGAAGGCCATTAATTGCTAAGAAAGGATAGACACTGAACCCAATGACAGAAAGGCATTAATCGCTATGAAGCAAAAGACAGTAAACCCAGTGACAGAACGGCATTAATCGCTACAAAGGGATAGACACCAAACTCGATGACAGAAGGGCATTAATCACTACGAAGCGAGACACTAAACCCGATAACAGAAGGGCATCAATCGTCACGAACGTATATACACAGAACCCGATGACAGAAGGGCATTAATGCCTGTGAAGGGATAGACACTAAATCTGATGACAGACGGGCATTAATCGCTACGAAGGGACAGACCCTAACCCCTATGACAGAAGGGCATTAATTGCTACAAAGGGATAGACGCTAAACCCTAAGACAGAAGGGCATCAATCGCTGCAAAGCGATCGACTCTAAACCCCATGACAGAATGACATTCATCGCTACGAAGGGACAGACGCTAAACCCGATGACAAGGGTATTAATCGCTAGGAAGGTATAGACATTGAACGCGACGATAGACGGACATTAATCGCCAGGAAAGGGCAGACACTGAACCCGATGACAGACGGACATTAATCGTTAAGAAAGGATAGACTCTGAACGTGATGACAGACAATAGTCACTAGGAATGAATAGACACTGAACGCGATGACAGACATATATCAATCGCTAGGAAGGTATAGACACTGAACGCGACGACAGAGGGAAATTAATCGCTACGAAGGGATAGACACTGAACCCCTGTAACAGGACATTAATTGCTACGAAAGGATAGACGCTGAACGCGATGACAGAGGTACATTAATCGCTAGGAAGGGATAGACACCGAATGCGATGGCAGACAGACATCAATCGCGTGGAAGGGATACGCACTGATCGCGATGACAGACGGGCATTAATTGCGAGGAAGGGATAGACACAGAACGCAATGACAGAGGTACATTAATCGCTTAAAAAGAATAGGCACTGAACCCTATTACAAAAGGACATTAATCAGAAGGAATGGATCGACACTAAACCCTATGACAGATGGATATCAGTCGCTAGGAGGGGATAGACACTGACCCCTATAACAGAGGGACATTAATCGCTAGGAAGGGATAGATACGGACCCTTATGACAGGAGATCAATGGCTAGGAAGGGACAGACACTAAACCCGATGACAGAAGCGCATTAACTGCTACGAAGGGATAGACACTAACCTGATGACAGTGAAAGGATAGACAATAAACCTGACGACAAAAGGGCAATAATCGCCAGTAAGGGATAGACATTAAACCCAATGACAGACGGACATTAATCGCTAGAAAACGATGGGCACAGAACACAATGACAGAAGTACATTAATCGCTTGGAAGGAATAGACACTCAACCCTATGACAGGACATTAATCGCTATGAAGGGATAGACACTGAACCCTATGACTGAGGGATTTTAATCGCTAGGAAGGGAGAGAGACTGAACCTTATGACACAGGGACATTAATCGCTAGGAAGGGATAGATACGGACCTCTATGACAGAAGGAGATTAATCGCTACAAAGTGATAGACACTATAGACACTAAGCCCGATGAAAGGACATTAATTGCTACAAGATATAGACACTAAACCCGATGACAGATAGACACTGATCGCTAGGAAGGGATATATACTGAATGTGATGACAGACGATATTAATCGCTAGGAAGGGATAGACATTAAACGCACTAAACCAAGGGCAATAATCGCTAGGAAGGGACAGACACTGAACGCGATGACAGAGGACATCAGTCGCTAGGAAGGGATACACAATGAACGCGATGACAGAGGGACATTAATTGCTAGGAAGGAATAGACACGGAACCCTACAACAGGGGGCATTCTTCAATCTTCTTCAAATCAAACGCCACGTCGTCTCCATAGACCTTAAGTGACTCGGGTGTGCGCATGTAAAAAAAAAAAAAAAAAAAAAAAAAAAAAAAGGCCTACCTCCTTATTTGAAAGACAGCATTCATACCACATCCCTCCCCACCTAACTTACCTACCAGCTAGCCTTAAAAAAAAATGATAAAATAAAAATAAGTGTGGAGCTGCAGGAAGGCTACCCACGTTCACCTTTTTCAAGAGGGGTTACCCCGCTCCCTATCCTGCCCCAGAACAAGCATTAGGCTAGTTCAGGCCCACCAACCATTCATACACACTTCCACCCGACACACATACAATGCTGTATTTTAAAAGTAGAGTTTGTTGAGCTCCCTCCTGAAATGTGCCAGAGAGGGGGCCTCGGCTGCAGCTGCCGGCTGAGAATTCCAAACTGGGATGGTGCGCGTGTGAAAGAAGCTATACTTCAGGACGCCGGTTTTGATCCGAGGTGGCGGAATTTCTTGGAGTGGTTAGCTCTTGTTCTGGCGGATGCTGGTGTCAGGTACTCCTCTGGGGGAATGTCCACAAGGTTGTTCACAGACTTGAAGAACATTGTTAGCTGGGCTTTCGTCCTCCTGGACTCCAGGGATTCCCATTTGAGTTCAGTGAGCAGACCAGTAACGCTACAGGTGTAGTCGTTGCGGTTGGTGACTTATCTGGCTGCTCTCCTCTGTACTGCTTCTATCTGTTTAGCTTTGTCTGCGGTGTATGGGTTCCAGACTGTACTGCAGTATTCGAGGTGGGGGCGAAACTAGGGTCTTGTAGGCATTGGTCTTGGTTGCCTGGTTCGCTACCCTCAGGTTCCGCCTCAGGAATCCTATCATGCTGCTTGTCTTTTTGGTGGAGCGGCTGATATGGCTGGTCCAGCTTAGATCTCTCGAGATATTAACTCACAGATATTTTGATTCGGTTTTTCGTTCCGGGGTGTGACCTTTCAACTTGTACCTAAATATGACGGGGTCCTGGATCTGGTGCAGGATAGGGTATTGCATTTCTGCGGGTGGAATTCCATACCCCATCTCTTTCCTCATTTGGACAGTGTGTTTAAGTCCTCCTGCAGTAAGCGGCAGTCGTTCTGGTTCCTAACTTACTCTGTAAACAATACAGTCATCAGCGAACAACCTAGTTCTTGAGTGGAGTTGGTCAGGGAGGTCGTTAATGAAGACCAGGAAGAGAAGAGGGGCCCCTGCTGTGTACGATGGGACAAGAAGGCTCTTATCCATGCCAGGGTCGATCCTCGGATACCATAGTGGTTCAGTTTCATAAGGAGACGCTCATGGGGCACTTTGTCAAACGCTTTCGAAAAGTCTAAGATGGTCATGTCAGTTTGGATCCCTTGTCCAGACTAGAGGCGATCTCGTGTGACAGCGTGAGGAGTAGTGTCTCACAGCTTCTTCTGGCTCTTAAGCCGTGCTGGCAGTCCGTGAGTATGTTATGTTCTGTGAGGTGTCGCATGATATTACTTGCTATAATGTGCTCCTGTAATTTGCAGCATAGGCTGGTCAGTGAGACTGGTCTGCAATTTGCTGGGTTGTTCCTGTCCCCTTTTTTGAAGACTGCTGTTACTTTAGCCATCTTCCAGTCTTCAGGAACACATCCCTCAGTTAAGGTATTGGAAAAGATCAATGTTAGCATGGGCGCTAGTTCGTCTGCGCACTCTTTCAGGACTCTTGCTGGAATTTCGTCCGGACCTGCTGCCTTGTGTGGGTTGGTCTTCCGGAGTAACTGCCTCACTCCTTCCTCAGACACAGTGATGTTGTTCATGGCTGGGGAGGGAGTCCCTGTTGAGATGGGATATCTCGAAGGTCTTCTTTGGTGAAGACAGACTTGTACTGGTTGTTCAGGATGTTGGCTTTGTCTCTTGCCGCGGAGAATAGTCTCCCTAGATGTCTCAGAGGGCAATACCAGTACTATCTTTCCTTAGTGTCTTCACATAGCTCCAGAATTTTTTTCTGATTGCTGCCATGGTTTACAGAGTCGCGTTCTTCTGGGGGGGTCGATCAGATTGTTTATGTATTGCCAGTAGTTCCTGCGCTCTTCCTTCTGTACCCTGGCCTTGGCTCTGGGTGTACCTCTCCTTAACTGCTCGGTTGGAAGAAGACTTGTATTTGTTAAAGAGTCGGAGTAGTTTCTTCCGTCTGTTCTTGACATGGGGTGTTATCCAGGGCCTGTCACTCATGTTACTTCTTATCTGTTTTGTGGGGATATGGTCATTGATGAGGGTGGTCAAGAGGATCCGGAACTTTCACCCATAGGTCGTTCACCCCAGACAGCTGGCTGCATCTTTGAATTCTTGATAGGATTCCTTGAGTTTGTCTCTAATGGAGGTGAAATCTGCTCTTCTAAAAATGGGGACCTTCCTTGGTGGCTTCTTACAGAAGGGTGGTCGGAGGGACGACTCTACAAAGACAGCTTCATGGTCTGCATTAATCGCTACAAAAGAATAGGCGCTAAACCCGGTGACAGGAAGGCATTAATCGCTACGAATCAAAACAAATGAATACACATAAACATATACATACACACACTCGCGCGTGTGCGCGCGCGCTCACACACAGACACGCGCATACACACGCACACGCACACACACACACGCACACACACACACACACACACACACACACACACACACACGTGTGCGTCCACACACACGCATGTAGAAAAAATTATTAGATATGCGCTTGCAACAATTAGGTATGCGCACACACACACAACGTATGGATGATGAAATAGCATATCGCAGTACAAACCTATGCGATATGAAGTGGATATAAACATATGCAGAGGCAGTGATGAAGCAAAGATATACGAATATGAGAATGAATACAGATGACATATTAATTTAATTATATGAGGACATGGGGAGAGGAGCTGATTGGTGTTGCTGTGACAGGAACTGAGCAGTCATTGTGTTCAGCAGCCGAGTAGAATTTTGACAAATTATGTGGAACTGAAGCAGAAGCCACCACAGCCTTCAGTTTGAACGCGAGTTTTTTCATCTTTCCCCCGAGCTCTGGCACCCGCAATTCACTTTAATGGAGTCAAAACGGATTGTAGGTGCTAAGCGGGAATGAACGTAAATCCATTGACTCGTCGTTTACTTTTGCTCATCCTCGATATTTTGGGATTCAGTATACATACATACATACAGACAGCGAGAGAGAGAGAGAGAGAGAGAAAGAGAGAGAGAGAGAGAGAGAGAGAGAGAGAGAGAGAGAGAGAGAGAGAGAAAGAGACAGACAGGCAGGCAGACAGAGAGGAGGTGTGTGTGGACAATGTGCGTATCTACTGTATCCCTTCACTTTTACATACAGCTCCAAGGAGTTGCCATCAAAGTTCAACAGTCTTATTTAATTTTTGTATTATAAAATCGCTCATGGTGCTTTTGATGAAAACTTCCAGAAATAGTCTTCTTCTCTGAGCTGGCAGCTGGAACAAGAAACACTGGGCGGCCACTCAAACGCTTCAAGGACTGCCTGAAAGTATCACTGGCGGCCTGTGGCATAATCTCACTCTGGGCTGGGAAAACACTCGCCACAGACCGCAGCGCCTGGCGACTTGCTGTCCACAAAGGAGTAGATGCGTTTGCAGGAGTTGGACCAGAAGCGCTAAGCCCGCAAAGAGAGGAGAACTGGCCAAATGACAGCTGTCGCATGCCCAGATTACGGACGTATTTGTGTGTCCAGCTTTGGCTTGCGTACGTCTTCATCGACCACGACGGGCGTCCATGATATGGTGCTTTTGATGAAAACTTAACCAATGAATCAAACATCTTGGGGGGGGGGGGGGAGGTAACAGACACACATATACACATGTGTTCGAATCTCACCTGCACCTTCGTATGGGGACCTCTTTGTGTTGTCTCCCCTGTCCCTGGTGGTGGTAGTCTCTCCAGTGGGCTGTCGTCCCTGTTCCTGCTGTGCTTCGCTGTGGTCTGTACTGCCTGTTGTAGACACTCCTCTGTGGGCAGTCAAATCAATCAATCAAATAATGATGATTTTATTTATGGCGCTTGATCTTACATCATATGCCCTAATAGTTTACAATACATAAACGGTTAAAGAAAAAAAAAATGAAATCAATAAGAAGATGAATATTGCAGTATGTACCATGCATCTACAAACAGCGGTGCATAATCACACACACACACACACACACACACACACACACACACACACACACATATCCAGCACACACTGTCGCACAACAACGAATACAACAGTATGCGCGCGCGCACACACACACACACACACACACACACACACACACACACACACAAATTAGTCGCAGAATCAATTCATAGGCAAGGGAAGGGCAAGAAAGAACTGCTTTTGATGGGTGAAGAAGGTTGTTATAAGAGATGCCTTGAAGGGAGGGAGACAGTTTGAACTATGCAAAGATATTGGGAGTTTTTCTTCCAAGAAATCAATCAAATCATGTTGTTTTCAGCCCTGTCGACCACAGAAGCCATATCAGGGCTGACACTATATCGGAAAAAAGTAAAGTGAGAGAATTAAAATGCAAAGTTAAAAGTCAGTACCAGTTATCTGTGGGCGTCATCCCTGTAGTGACCTCTCTCCTGGGATGTCGTCTGCTGTATGGTAGTGGCCGCTCCTCTTGACGGTCATCCTTGTTCCCTGTCGCAAGTGAGATCCTTGCATGATATTTTCTGCTTATATTTCATTGTCCGAACAGTTCTAAATATGCACAAAACTTATATCACTTTGTAGAGGCGGAGTGATATGTACATACTGTATGTCGTCCCTTGGTGAACAGAGCCAGCCCAACATAAAATCTATTATCCCATGGCAGGAGAAGATATATGTTTCGTTAAACAATTTCAAATGGTTTAACACTTTTTTCCCGTTCGTATGTTGGAGACTGTATTCCTTCTGGAACGCGTTGTTTTATCAGTTTATTTTCAGAGCAATCTGCTCTCTTAATGGACATGCAGAGGTGTTGAATATCCCTTCGCCTCTTGAAATTACCCTTTGGTAAAACTGCCCGTTTGAGGAATAGAAAAAATCTGAAATGGTTGAAAATGAACATTTCTTACAGAATTCTGGTCAGAAACGATATATTGAAGAGAGTAGGCTTAACCTTGAGGGATGACTGTCGGTTTTATACCGATGAACAAGATTCCATTTACCATTATCTTGAAACACATAACTAACATTTTTAGATGGAATTAGAAAAGAATTACAGGATGACTCTCTTGAACTGCTTTGACCAGAACATGTGGAAAATGCACAGTTCAAAAGATCATCAGTCTGTGTAGTAATCTTCACACCAGCTAGGTGTGATGTAAGTTTTTGTGGCTGTCGCTGAAAGTTTTACATTGAAGGTTTTTCACATCTGATCCGATTGAATCGGATATTGACTTGTCTTACCTTCAAAGTCGTCCCATGGGATCTCAGGGTGGGGGTGGGGGAATGGGTGCCGTCTCCAGTCGTCTGCTCCTTTCATCGCTGGTGTCTGAACAATAATAACCACTGTGCATGAGATTCTCAACATACTTCTTTCTTTGGTAAAAGCGAAGGGTTTTAAAAAGTGTCACAACTGACAAAAAGTCAATATTCATTTACCTCCAGTCATTCCACTATTCTGCGAATTCGAAACCTACTACTAGAACCTGTCCCGGAAGGACTGTCTGCCCCTGCCGGCTACTTCCCAAAGAGGAGTGCGCTTAAAGTTCCAGTGAAACGACTAGATTGACACAGTGGCGCTGCCTCCCTTTGATTGACACCGTTTATAAGTTACGAAAAGCATGAAATACAAAGCGCTGTACTAGCGTTTTAGACAGGAATGGAACTCCATCGCATTATCTTGGCCAATCTCGGTATTATGGATTGCCTTCACACACACACACACACACACACACACACACCGATTCTGGGTCATCTCGAGCGCTGCTGTCGTGGTGACGTCAGGTCCCGCTTCATCTCCCCGGTCATGCCCGTGGCGTCTTTAGGTCAACCGCTATCGACGTTGGCAGGTTCATAAGAACTTTGGCTGGGTGGGCTGGGTCGCACAAATGGTGTGGCCAGGACTGGGAGCTCCGGAATGAGCACAGTGCGATCAGTGCCTTCGACACGAAACGGAAGAAGACATGCTAAACTAAAAAGGAATAAAGACATGGGATATGGTGATACAAATTTCGTGGAAACATGTCTGTGATAGAAATTAAGTTGAAAACAAAAAGATATAGATAACTGATAACTTAAACTGTGTTTAAAAAAAAAAAAAAAAAAAAACAAAGGTGCTGGAGATGGAAATTGCGTTCTAAACAATCATTGATGTCTGTCTGGTGACAGAAATTAGGTTTTTTACAAAAACAAAATCAGAGGCATGGACATCTGGTGATAGAAATTAACTTTAAATGACATGGACATCTGGTAATAGAACTTATTTTAAAGACATGATCTGTGGTGTTTTGATATTACATTTTTTTAAATGAGGCACTGATGTCCAAGACAAAAATTGTTTTAAAAGGATATCGTCACAGAAATTAGCAGATGAATGTCTGGTGACAGAAATTACATTAAAACAAAACATGTCTGGTAATAAAAATTACGTTAAGCACGCCTTCGATGTCTGTCTGCTGGCTGAAATTACTTTGAAAAAGACATGTATGTGTGTCTGGTAATAGAGAGATTACGTTATAAAAAAAAAAAACAGTTCCACAGTTCCTTCAGGTTTTTATTCTTTGCCAAAGTGACAGGCCATAGTATTACACAGTGTGGAACATTTTCCATCACAAAGTAAACTGCGGTCACGACCTCAGCATTTTCGCAGCGTATTCTTCACACCCTATTTTAGCCGTGTTCCCCAAAGGATCTGGACTAATAAAATGCATCCAGAATACAGACCTCAGGGCTCACTTTTACACGCACCGTCTCAACGAAAGTGATGAAGTTGGAAAGAACCGATCCTCGAGGAACTTCCCGGCCTGAACAAAAGCGCTACAACTTGCTATTCTTGTTCAAATGGCCGCACTCCCCTGCCATGAGCAGCCTGATCACCACATGGCCGACGGCCGATAGATGCTTGCCATTCTTTTGCCTCACAATCTGTCGTGGAACGATGAAGATCCCTTGCAGACAGGTCCCAGGGTACACAGCAACTCCCTCAACTGCATCCATCAGTGCGACACAACAGAAGACGACCAGCTCCTCTGACAGTCCACGAATCGTCAACGCGACTGATGATCATTACAAAAGGGGGTCGGGTCCACACAGCGCGTGACAATGGTAACGCTAGAGACAAAGGTTAATTTACCTATCTGTCTATGTGTTTAATGCCTACCTACCTATCTTTCTGTAACTATCTATCTTTCTATATAATTATCTATCTGTATATCTACCTTATTTATCTCTCTTTTCTGTCTAGCTATCCAGGCCTTTAGGTACCTCTTGGTTCAATAAACTGATCCAAAACATCATCTAGCCACTAACAGAACTAATGACACGCAGTGACACTGAGTGATCCGTGTGGATCAGAAAACACATCTATGCTATTAAGTACTGCCACAAATCAGGGGCGACATTGGAATTTCTTGACAAAGGCCACGACATTAGAAACCGTTCCACAGGGCATCCTGCATTAGCTACTAGCTGATCTGATCGCTATGTCAAGAAAGGACTCTCAGAAAGCACCAGGTGATCACAAGAAAACAGTTCAGGAATGGCACGCCTGTTCTGAAGCATCTCCCCTGGTAGCGCTGTTCTGTACCTTTGTTCCACGGATGCCTGTCACCGAAAACCAGAACCACCACGCGTCACTCGGAAGGCCAGTGGCTTTGTGCTGCCTGCATCACAGATTGGACAGCTCAAGCAGCTTCCTAAGTAGCACCCACGAGCAGGAACTCGTTACGCTGGTCCACCTTAGAACAGATCTCTTGGGAAAACCATACAGATCCATTCAATCGTTTGGTGTGAATACTACACGGGAGACACCTCTCTCTCTTGATACGCGTCTCCGACTACGCAGGTCCAAAGTTCCTCATCCATACAGAACTGCAACAACACAGCACCCTGCACATCTTCAGCCTTGCCAGCAGCCAGATAATGCATTCGACCAGAATATGGACCCTCAGGTACCTAAAGGCCCACCAGTGCCACCACTCTATGCAAGACCTGTCCTATCAACCCACCATCCGACAGGATGAGCCACCTGGGCGTCGAAGCTGCTGAACAGCCCCTGCTGTATCCCACAGACAGATGCAGTCAAACAAGACATCGCACACCATGATCCCTGCTTACAGAAGACCTCCACCAGTCCATGACAGACTGTGAGACAAAAGAATTTAAAGACCTCAGTAAGACGTGCCAGCGACCAGCGGTAAATCTGACTCTGCACACATCAAAAGAATGCGACTACTCCCTCAGATCCCACACACACCTTCTCCCTATCTCCCCGAGACGGACTTCCCAAAGACTCCAACACTAGCACGAAGAAGCTGCAGTCAACCGTAAACCCTCAGGTCTGAACGCCAGACAGAGCCTACTGGTCAGTTCAGACCTCAACAAACACGGCCAGACTGGCACAAAGGCCATAGGTAAAAACACCAAAACCCTCAAACACTCTTGTAACGAGATATCAAATCCCTAAAAAATTGCACGCCACTGTCCAAACTGACTGACCAGCCTTTTGGAAGGAATAAATAACCTGGCGGAACTTCACACAGAACTGCTGGATTCGCCGAGAATGTGCTGCGCTGCAATAAAGATGTACATTTACGTTGGTTTATGTTTAGAATCCATATCTAAAAATAGTAATCATCCTAAAATTTCACATGATGTGACCCGCTTTTGAACGTGTATACCCCTCCATGTAAGGACAAATTGACAGTAGCATAAACCTGCTTGTAGGAAGCTCCAACAGAGATGCATCCATGCGAATATTGCCGATGGGAATTGCTGAATCAAGTTACTTCATGACAGACTGAACATGTTCCACGGACAAAGTCTGCTGTGTGGTGGACAGGACTTCATAGATAGACTGAACATGTTCCATGGACAAAGTCCGCTGTGTGGTGGACAGGACTTCATAGACAGACTAAACATGTTCCACGGACAAAGTCCGCTGTGTGGTGGACAGGGCTTCATAGACGGACTGAACATGTTCCACGGACAAAGTCCGCTGTGTGGTGGACAAGGCTTCATAGACAGACTGAACATGTTCCACGGACAAAGTCCGCTGTGTGGTGGACAGGGCCATGTTAACACCGACACCAAAAATGTCTGACGTCGTTAGGAGTTTCTTGAACTAATCGAGTCCGTCAATGTTGACACCACCACTCCCACACAATGCTATTCCTTATCTGTTGAAGGACGCAATACAATACAGCAGCAGGATCCCTTCCACATACTATCCGGGACTAGCCAGAGAGGTCTTCCAGCTGGTACCGGCAGAAAATCAGTGTGTGCGAGTGTGCATGTGAGTGTGCATGTGCATATATGTGTGTGTGTGTGGGTGTGTGTGTGTGTGTGTGTGTGTGTTTGTGTGAACGTGTGTGTGTGTGTTTGAACGTGTGTGTGTGTGTTTGAAACGTGTGTGTGTGTGTGTGTGTGTGTGTGTGTGTGTACGCGCGCGCGCGCGCGCGTGTGTGTGCTTGCGTCTGTGCGTTTGTATTCGGTTTTCAGGCTCTGATACCACTGTAGGTAATGCAAAGGTCGACCAGTCATCACGCCACTGGATGAAAAGAGCGAACTAGATGCCTGCTGATTAAAACACACTAGTTTTAAGGGGGAAAGTGGGAGGAGAGGAGCAGGCGCGGGGATGGAACTAAGCTTTTTTTTGTAAGTCAGTCACTTTCTGCAGGTTGTGTGTAGTTTTTAACGAAATCACTGCCACACATTAATATAATAAAGACAAAAATATAAATTAGATGTGTGTGTGTGTGTTTCGTTCGTACTTCTGTTTAACGTCTGTTCACTTTGAGTGATATTAGACGTGAAAGAGAGTGCCTGACTGACTGAATGATTAGATGAATAAGCCTATGTGTTGTGTAAGCATGAATGTAGGCCTTTGTATGTGAGTGTGTGCGTGTATGTATCTGTATATGTGTCTAAACTGAACATTTACACAGATCAATCATCTTAAATACAACAGTTAGTGGGAAAAAATTAACATATAGCAAGAAAAAAAAAATCCATTCACTATCTTAGACACAATGAAATAGCTCAAAAAACTATCTAAATAAAAACCCCAATCGGACTATGTATTAAGTATTCAGCAATTTCGATCATCAAAGAATGATTCGAAAGTAGATCTTGCAAGTTTTTTTCAGAAAAAGTATTGGATCGCAAAGATGTTGGTAGAATGTAGTCAACTTGTGACAATTGAACAGAATATGGTTCAGTGTTATCTCTTTACCACAA